>JAULJZ010134896.1:0-10792 GCA_032270985.1 Heliamphora pulchella | reverse complement strand
TGAAGAAGTGCTATGAGACTTTCACCATTCTCGACTCGCAGTACATCCGGGAACTACAAAGATGTATCATGATCTCCAACGAAAATTTTGGTGGAAAGGCATGAAAAAGGATGTGGCTTCATTTGTTGCTAAGTGCCTCACATGCAAACAAGTAAAAGCGGAACATCAGCGACCGGCGGGCAAGCTTCAACCATTAACAATTTCAGAGTGGAAGTGGGAACACGTGACGATGGATTTTGTTTCTGGCTTTCCAAGGTCACCGAAAGGACGCAACGCGGTATGGGTAATTGTGGATCGCTTGACGAAATCTACACATTTTCTCCCGATACGTACAACTAACTCGGTGGATAAGTTAGGAAGATTATATATTCAAGAGATTGTGCGATTACATGGTGTACTAATATCGATAGTATCAGATAGAGACCCCCGGTTTACCTCATGATTTTGGCAGAGCTTGCAGGCAGTTGGGAACTAGTTTACTTTTCAGTACGGCGTTCCACCCTCAAACCGATGGTCAGTCCGAGCGTACGATTCAAAATTTGGAAGACATGTTACGATCTTGTGTGTTGGACTTTGGTGGTTTGTGGGAAGATCATCTACCACTAGTTGAGTTCGCATACAACAACAGTTACCAAGCAAGTATCGAGATGGTCCCGTTCGAAGACTTGTATGGAAGACCATGTAGATCTCCATTGTGTTGGACCGAAGTATGAGAAGCTTCATTACTAGGCCCTGAATTGGTGAGGGAAACAACCGAGAAGATTGCCACAATTCGAAAGTGTTTGATCATGGCTCAAAGTCGCCAGAAAAGTTATGCCGATAGACAGAGGCGACCATTATCGTTTGAAGTAGGGGATTTTGTGTTTTTAAAGGTGTCACCGAAGAAAGGCTTGGTAAGGTTTGGCAAAAGTGGAAAGTTATCACCACGGTTCATAGGACCTTTCGAAATACTTGAACGAATTGGGGAAGTAGCGTACCAACTGGCTTTACCACCACGGTTACCATCTGTACACTATGTTTTCCATGTGTTATTGTTACGAAAATATGAGCCCGACCCTTCACACGTGATAGATTGGTCAGAATTGAGCCTACGAGGCGATATGTCATGTGAAGAATTGCTGGTAAAGATTCTAGACACCCGTCAATAAGTTTTACGAGGAAAAACCCTATCCTACGTAAAGGTATTATGGCGGCATCATGGTGTGGAAGAAGCAACTTGGGAGAGAGAGTCAGATATCCGGTCCAAACATCCTGAGCTTTTTGAATCATAAGGAGAACCGAATTTCGGGGACGAAATTCTTAAGGGGGAAAGGTTTTGACAACTTGGTACATGTTTATTTTATTAATCTTTGCTTTAATTTAATATTGTGGTATGACAAATGCTAGACCATGAGTTTTAATGATACGGAGATTCGTGAATGAATTAATGGAATTTGGAATAATTTTTAAAGATTTAAAACAATGATAAATTTTGATGGCATGCTAATGGAAAGAGTTGAAATTAGGTTATGAGAATGAGGTTGGAGATTGGGTTTTAATTTAAAGGAGTTTGTTCAATTTCTGGTTCAGGGATCACCGCTCGAGCGGGCTATCGGGATAAATTAAGAATGTTCTCGAGCCTTGGAGAAATTGAGGGTTATATATATATATATATATATATGTAAAAGCCACGTGAGAGAAAGAAATAGAAGTCCCACTTTCTCTTCTTCTCTTCTCTCTTCTCTCTTTCTCTCTTTCTCTCTCTCTTCATGAAGGAGCTTAACCCAACCATAAAACCCTAGTTTTCTACCACCCAACTTGAAGATGGAGGCTTGATGGGGAGAGATCAAGGGTGAAGATCAAGTTCATGAGCAAGGAAAGTGAAGATAAAGCTTTGAGGAAGCAAGGAAACCCAACTTCCAAACCCTAGGAGAGAAATTTGAAGAAATCACAAGCTTTCGAGCAAATTCGAGGTAGGATCTAGATTTTCTCACATGTCTTGCGTTGATTTGAGTTGATATTTTGTATATATGAGTAAAGATTGGGTTAATTGCATGCTTAATGATCATATTGGTAAGTTTGTGTGTGGGTTGGGTTGGTTTTTACAAAAATGGAGGTTTTTGGGAAATGATTACCTATGAAATTGATGATTTGGGATATCATCAAGGAGTTTGGAGGCTTGAATTAAATGTTTTGGGTTTAAAATTAAAGATTTGATGCATTTTTGATAAGGGTTATGTGTTTGGAGGTTTGAAGCTCAAAACAAGGGTAAATCTGGGTTTCTCTCGGGTGCCTGCGTGCTCGAGTGGAGCCCTGTCTGCTCGAGCGCTCACATGGTAGAGTGTTGGGCGCTCGAGGGCCCGACGTTCGCTCGAGAGGACTGACTGCGCAGGGCCAATTTTGCTCGATCATATCTCTTTCATCCGGACTCCGAATTGGGTCATTCTTGTACTCTAATTGAAGCCCAAGAAGTCCTCTTTCCAACAAGACTACTCTAATAAAAAAATTCATTTTGTAGAAAAAGTTATGATCAAAATAGTGAGGGTATGTCAAAATTTTAAAACCATTTTTCACCCATTTTTAGCCCAATGTCTTGGAAAAAACATATTTTCATTCATATTGGCCCTTTTTACTAAATTCCTAGTTCCTAGAGCTTGTGGCACAATTATAGATATATCTAAATTGAGTTGGGATGCATGCATTGGACCCGTTGGTTGAATCCTCTTTACACTAAATGTGAGTTTTAAATTGATATTTGTATATGTATACATGATGGGTGTGTTCCTTTTAAATTGAAGTGATCCTCTTGATATCAATCTTGTGTTATGGGTATGTGATAACATTCTGGTTTATGAGAAATTGTGTAATGAAAGTGGCGAAATGAAACATTATATAATGAAGGTTGGGAAATGAGGAATTGTGTACTGATAGTCATGATGATAATTCGGACTTGGAATTATAAAAATGTACTATGGTAATGAGTGGGAGAGGAACCATGTGTGGGTTGGACTCCCGAGTTGCGAAAATAAATCTAATTAATCTAAAATGAACCGTACGGATTTATGTGGAATAAGTTGCGCTAGCGGCTTCGCGGTGAAAGACCCGAAACTTGCGCAAGATGGGGACCATATTCCCATGGGTTTGTCCCCGAAATGTGGTATTGTGTCGTGGTGAGTTATAGAGCTATCTATTACCCAATGGCTTCGCGTAGGCTATTGGGATTAATAGGGAGGGGTTTCTATAAGCTACACCCGACATCGGTTCATTAGAGGTGATACGGTTTCGTGAAAATCGGGACTGAAAAATAAAAGATTAATGAATGGTAAGGTAAAGAAATGGGTAGATGGAGACAAATATGGGTGTGCGTGAGTATGTGTGTGTAAAAGAAATAAGTTGGTGAAAATATGCATCTTTATTTGGTTACACCCATCACATGTCAAAAATCATGCATTAGATATGAGTTAATCTTTATCCTTCGAGCTTCGGCTCATGTATATATGCCAAACACATTTCAGGTTCCGACGAGCGGGGTGAGAGCAAGGCTATGGATGTGTTGGGAAAGAACAAGGAATAGGAGTTGTGATTTCTTTGTTTCTTCATTTTGTTGTATATAATAGTGAAAGGGATGTAATGAAAATGATGGTTAACGTTGAGTGTATGATATCTCAAACTCTGTGACGAATCTGGAAATGTAATGTTGGAACTTGGTTTATTCTACTCAACGTTTTGAATGATATGCTCTACTTACAACATTTTCTTATGTCTCGGGGTTTTACCTGTGGTTAGAATTTATATATGGCATGTTTGGTGTTTAGTTCACGGACCTAGGTTTGGGTCGTGACAAGGAGTGTCAAAAGGTCTATGAACATCAGGTCAAGAGGGAGGAGAATCAAGATCTACAGGAATGGATGAAATATCTCGAGGAGGAGGAGGAGGAGAAGTCCTGGCAAATGTGGGGGTCTCACGACGAGATGTGGTCCAAACACAATTAACATTTGCAATTTGCATATGTTTTAGTGATGAATTGCCATACAAGTCATGTTTTGAGAAGGCAACAGCCTTTTCCTCAAATAAATCAATGCCAAAATGGCAAAAAACATTGGTGAGATACATCCCGTGAGGGAGAGAGAAGTTTAATTTACTATGTGAGTGATGCATGTGGGAAATGAACAAGAAGCCTAAATCTAAGTTTTTCTATTCAAGAATACACCACATTATGAAAATGTGCATATAAGTAACCTTACCAAATTTTCCCATTTGGGGTAGGAAAATATGGTTTACCATGTGATGCAAAATGCGCATTTCTGGCCTCAGAGAGTTAGCCTCTAAGGGCTTGGTAGGGTCAATGTTGTCATTCTCAAAAATATTTTTCATAGAATTAGAAAATGAAAACCTTCAACATCAATGGGTTTTTGATTATGATAAACACAAATATCCCCGTCGAGAATCCCAAGAATTCCATCTAGAGAGGAAGGAGTTAGAGCAATGTCTACACCATTCACCCATGTGGTGATGGTGGTGGTCGGAATCAAAGATATGTGAAAGTGAGCATAAAAGGATTTGATCAAAGTGGGATAGTGTGGTTCTTTGATTTAAAGGAGCCTTTCCCACCCAAGGCATGAAAAGAGATCCTTAAATCTCATTTCAATGTAATTAAAGAAAGAGAAGTCAATAGATTGACTGAGAACAACTTTTCGATTTGCAAATGAAGAGAAATAAAGTTGACAGATTTTGGGGGTTTTGAAAGAGATTACCTCCGACGTGGCTACGTTTTTCGGAACCGTTCCCGTTACCGTCGCCATCGCTGTCTTCTTCTTTTTCTTCGACGTTCTAGGGTTTGATGAACTTGCTTCGACGGATCGTTTTGCGCCTTTACCCATCATTTTTGGAGGCATTTTGACAGATTTGGGTTGAGATTAAGGATTGAAGGAAGAGGAAGGTGAAGGGTCGATACAAGTTTTGAAAGAAAAAAAAAGGCGGGAGATGAACAGGTTTTATAGAGAGAGAGGGAACGAAGTGACGGTTCGAGTCTAACGCGTCGATATATAGACATTAAGATTTGTGTCAACACAAATTATAATTGGTGTCAACACTTTTCTTCGAAAGTGTGGGTATCGAAAACAAGAACTGGTGTCGACACATTTTCAGAAGGTGTCGATACATTCGGCTATTTGGGTCGACACGATTAAGCTTAGTGTCAACACAAATTTACCGAGAGTCAGAGAACCAAAATGGTGTCGACACTGAATAGAAAGAGGTCAACACTTTTCTGACAGTATCACTTCTATACAGCTTTGTGTCAATACAGCACACAATTGTGTCGACACTTTTTCAAGTGGTGTTGACACATTTTCACATATTAAGAAAGAACATTAAAGGCTTTGAAATGCAATGAAAAAAACATGGTTAGTATGGCATTTTAATTAAGAATTAGGAGCACATAACATACCAAGTTCTCTTCTTATATAGCATATTCTTTCTTCATTTAAGGGTTTTGTAAAAATGTTCGCTAACTAGTAATCTGTGCCTATAAATTCAAGTTCGATGTTTCCTTTTTGCACATGATCTCTTATAAAATGATGTCTAATCTCTATGTGCTTGGTTCTTGAGTGTTGTATAGGGTTCTTAGATATATTAATTGCACTAGTGTTATCACATTTTATAGGAATATAATCTAAGTGAAAACCATAGTCTTCTAATTGTTGTTTCATCTAAAGAACCAGTGCACAACAACTTCCAGCTGCAATATACTCAGCCTCGGCTGTAGACAAGGCCACTGAGTTCTGCTTCTTGCTAAACCAAGAGATTAGTGAGTGTCCTAGGAATTGACAAGTACCACTTGTGCTTTTTCTATCTACTTTGCATCTGGAAAAATCAACATCTAAATAGCTAAATAACTCAAAAGTTATTCCTCTAGGATAAAATAATCCAAGGTTTTGTGTGATTAAAAGGTATCTAAAAATGCGCTTAATGGCGGTCAAATGTGATTCTTTAGGATTTGATTAAAATCTAGCATACATGTATACACTAAATATAATATCTGGACGACTAGCAGTTAAATATAAGAGAGATCCGATCATACCTCTATAACGCTTTTCATCCACTGCAATGCCATCTTCATCCTTATCAAGCTTCGTTGTAGGACACATTGGAGTTCCCACAGGTTTTGCCTTTAGCATGTCGAACCTCTTCAATATGTCCCTCGTGTATTTTGCTTGATTGATGTAAATTCCTTTTTGAGTTTGTTTAATTTTGAGTCCAAGAAAATAGTTGAGCTCACCCATCATGCTCATCTTGAATTCTCCTTGCATACACTTAGCAAAGTCTTTGCAAAAAGATTCGTTAGTTGCACCAAAAATTATATCATCTATATAAATTTGTACAACTAGCATGTCATTTCCTTAAGACTTGATGAAAAGAGTGGTATCTATTTTTCCTCTTGAAAACTCATTTTCAATCAAGAATTTACTTAGCCTTTCATACCATGCACTAGGTGCTTGTTTTAAACTATTGAGAGTTTTGGTAAGTTTGTAAACAAGGTTTGAAAAACTGGATTTTCAAAACCAGGGGGTTATTTCACAAAAACTTCATTTGAGATAAAACCATTTAAAAAGGCACTTTTGACATCCATTTGATAGAATTTAAAAATTTTAAAGCATGCAAAAGCAAGCAACATCATTGTCACGCCCCAAACTCCAGGCCACGTGAAACATCTGAAAACAACCAACAACAACACCAGCCCGAGAATGCACTCTCAAAATAAACCATACATGCATTGTATATAAATGCCAAATGGCAACATTACACGGCTCCAACGCCCGTAAAACATGTTATAACATACATGTAACAAAACTAGCAAAAAGGAAGATTACAGCTCTTCCACCTCTTCAGTACCTCCTGATCAACCTGCGTGACCGGTACCTGAAGAAAAATAAAATCCCACACCGTGAACCAAAGCTCAGCAGATTCTAAACAACACATACAATATAAGCTAAACATGCTCGATAAACGAAGTGCAGCTTTCGACTCTCTTTCAAGCCATTAAAACAATTTGAAAATAGTTTTAGATCACGGCTCACCAGAGCTAGAAAACCATTTTCACATGCAAGGGAAAGCGAGGATAAAAACCATTTTTTAACTCATCAGAGCCCTAAAAACGATTCAAGTATTACGACTCCCGCAGGCCGTTAATACAGTATTTCGACTCCCGTAGGCCGATAATACAGTTTTTAGAAAATTGGTCTATCCGTCCCAATATGCAATACATCAATCCATGAATCTTCTCGGACTTTCACCGAAGGACCGCAGCCCCCATCTATGCAACGCACACAACCTGCGCAACACATATCTTCGCGAATTTTCACCGTAGGACCGCAGTCGCCAAATACACACATCGGTTTTCCCAGCCTACCTCATACACCTACACACGCACATGTGCATCATCAACCAGGATTTACATCTACTGGATCACAGAGTCATCTAATCCATTTTATACACATATGAAAACCTAAATTAGGAATTAAAGCATATAACCATGTATCAACACGGCGTTCCACAAATCACGTCATATGCCTATAAAACTCTAGGTTTTAAAGCATAAACTATGTTACATATAACGATTGATATCACAACCACGTAATCCACTTCCGTATTCCATACATAAATAAATAGAGTTATAAATGTATAAACCAGTTATAAAAGCACATAGCCACATATAACCTCACACCACGATGCCACCCATCACGTAACCCGACATCCACTCACGGGACAACCCATACGACCACCACTGGCCCCAAACACTCCCAACACGGCCATCACAGACCCACGATACTCACCCGTGCCAACACAAATCCAATAACAAACCATGCATCAACAAACTGTATCTACCATGCACGTCACCCACGAAGGCGACACTCAAACGCACACCTAAGGCCACGACATGACCCTTAAAACCACCACACAACCAACCAAACCCCAAAAGGAATCTACAGGTATTTAAATAAAGTAATTCCCATAAATTAATCAATTGAATACAATAGGACACCAATCGAAAATCAAAACCCAACCACAGAACACCAAAACACAGCCTACGACTTCAGTCGACCGAACCCCTCCTCCAGTCGACCGAACACCCTACTGCAAAACCACAAAATGCAAAAACACACGGTTCAATTGACTGAACCCCTCGGTTCAGTCGACCGAACCCAAGATCCAAACTTCAGTCGACCGAACCCCATGGTTCAGTCAACCAAACCGCGGCGGAAATCATTTTTCAAGCTACGGGTCTAGCCCTCCAAACCTCGAATCGAAGCCTCCAAACTCCAAATCAACACCCGTGAACACCCACACGCCTAGGCCTAACACCGAGACCTCTAAAGAAACTCCCGATACCCAATTCCATCCACAGAAATTGTCGAAAACAAGTTTTAAACCTAAAAACCCAACTTTGAAATAAACATAGATCTACAGCAATCTACATGATAAAAACACCCACATTTACCCATAGCACCCTTATACAGTGGTAGGGTCTAGAATCCTACCTTCGTGAGTTCAAAACTCGGCGTCTCGATCCACATGCAAAATTGAGCTTCGCCGGAATCAAAACCTGACCGGATGGTTGCGTAGCTCACCGTGCGAAAAGTAAGGATCCGCTGTTGGATCGTTGAAAACTGAGCCCCGGGCCCCCGAGAAGATAGAGAAAAGGCAGAGAGAAAACGAAAAACTTACTGGAGAAGTTTTGAAAAATATCTTTTTGAAAATATCCAACTCCAGATATTTATTGGTCTCCAAAATATTTTTTTTTTGAAAATTTTCAAAATTGGCTCCACAACGGCCCACCGCCCCGGGAACCTACCCGGCATGCATATCTAAGCCCGATCATGCATCAAAAGCAGTAAAAACATGCTGCAACAAAAACATGTAACGCCCGTCCGGAAACGCAGAAAAAGAAAACGGGTCAGGGTTTCACAATCTTTATAGCTTCAAGCCTAGCCACATGAGCAAAAGTCTCATCAAAATTGATGTCTTCTTCTTGATTGTAACCTTGGGCTACTAATCAAGCTTTGTTTCTAAGAACTACTCCATTCTCATCCATTTTATTTTTAAAAACCCATTTTGTACCGATGATGGAGTGTTCTTTAGGTCTTAGGACTAAAGTCCAAATCTTATTTCTTTCAAATTGATTTTTCTCTTCTTACATAGCCAAGATCCAAAACTCATTGTTTTTGGCTTCCTAAAAATATTTTGGTTCAATCTGGAAAAGAAACGCTAAATTACCATAAACATTATGTAGAGAAGACCGAGTTTTGATACCTTGCGATTGATCACCAATGATAAGATCTTTCGGGTGACCATGAGCTTTCCTCCACTCTTTTGGCAAATCAAAATTGTTTGGATTTGCAGATTCAGCAATCTGTTAGACTGTATTTTGTTGAGGTTTTGAAGCTTCCTCTTAATTTGGCTCTTTCCCTTCTTTGATGAAGATATCTTCAACACTTTTTTCTATGTCTAACAAGTTATCTTCACAAAAATTCTTTGAAGAACCAAAGTTAGCTTCATCAAAAACAACATGTATAAATTCTTCAACAACTAGGGTTCTTTTGTTGAAAACTCTATACGTTTTACTAAATATAGAATATTCTAGAAAAATACCTTCATCAAATTTTGCGTCGAACTTGCCCAAAAGTTCTTTGTTGTTGTTCAAAACAAAACATTTGCACCCAAAGACGCAAAAATAACTGATGTTAGGTTTTCTTCCATTCCATAGCTTATATGGGATTTTCTTGAGAGAAGCTCTTATCATAGCTTTGTTTATGATAAAAATAAGTGGTATTGACAGCCTCGACCCAAAAGTATCGTGGTAGTTTATTTTCACAGAGCATGGTTCTAGCCATTTCTTCTAGTGTCCTATTCTTCTTTTCAACAATACCATTTTGTTGAAGGGTTCTAGGAGTAGAGAAGTTATGGTTAATACTATTTTCATCACAAAACTTTTCAAAATCTTTGTTTTCAAATTCTCTACCTTGACCACTTCGGATACTTGTGATTTAAAAACTTTTTTTATTTTGAACTCTCCGAGACAGTTTTGCAAAAGAGGCAAATACTTCATCCTTATGAGCTAAGTATAGCACCAAAGTATATCTAGAGAAGTCATCAACAGTAACAAAGGTATATCTCTTGCCTCCAAGGCTTAAAGTCTTTGTTGGACCAAGTAAATCCATGTGCAATAGTTATAATAGCCTAGAAGTTGAAATCTCATTTTTAAAATAAAAAGAACTTTCAACTTGTTTGCCTTGTTGACATACATCAAACACTTTGTCCTTTTCAAATATTATTTCGGTTAACCCAATCACTAACTCCTTTTTCAAAAGTTTAGAAATTAAGTTCATGTCTGCATGTCCAAGCCTTCTATGCCATAACCAACTATTGTCACGCATGGTGGGTAAACACTTGGTGTCATTCTTAGAAAGATCATTGAGAGTAAATGTATAAACATTTTCATGCTTATGACCTTCAAGAATAACGTTGTCATTGGTTGAATATTCAATAACACACTTAGGATGATCAAATACAACTTTGTAGCCTTTGTAACAAAATTAGCTTATACTAAGAATGTTATGTTCTAAACCACCAACAAGCAGTGAAAGCAAGTGGTATTTGTATGTTTAGATGATACCTTGACAAGATATATAACCAATGCAAATATTAAAAGATGAGGGATAAAGAAATAGAACCAAACACCAGGGATTTATAGTGGTTCGGCTTTATCCTAGCCTACATCCACTCCTCAAGATCTCCCTTGAGTATTTTCACT
>JAULJZ010134885.1:0-31791 GCA_032270985.1 Heliamphora pulchella | reverse complement strand
TGATATACATACATTACTCATAAAGATTCTCATAAAATAGAAAATTAATTTTATTAAAATAAAATTAAATACTAAAAGTATGATTTTCAGTATACCAAACTTAACAGTTTTGTAAGCCTTGAGGTGATATATTATGCACGTATGGAATGTATGTTGTTTTGAGAGAAAAACCTTGGGTAACCCTTTTTGATTTTAAATGGTATATTTTTTGTTATTTATCTGCAAATAAAATTCTGTTTTCTTCTCGATCCTTGTCCCGTTTGGGCTCGGGTGGTTTTGATGGATTGTGGTATCCCAAAATGGTAGTTTGGTTGGCTTTTTATGTGCCCCTAAGTTTTTGGACATAACACATGACAGGATGAAGAAAGTGGTACCCGAGAAAGAAAGATTTACTTTGCTTATATTTTCTTTTTAATTCCTGTGGTTTTCATTTCTGTATCTAGTAGTATGGTAATGTATTTAAATGATGTTGAATGTTGATGTCACAATTAGTATGCTTTGAAATTTTCTTTTGAAATGAGATTCTGAAAAAATTTGAATGGCAAAAAAAATTAAATTTTTTACCGACTTGTCTTCTGTTTTCATTTTTCGAGAATTCTTTTAAAAAAAATATGGTCAGCAAATTCCGAATAAAGTGGAAGAAAAGAAAAACACAGATCTTTGGTGAGTTTTGACTCACTAGTCGGTCACGAACGCTATTCGTGCAAATGGGTCGTGACATACGGTATTTTTATCATTTTCTTTGCATCATGAGACAGTATAAAAGATCGTGTCAATTTGAATTAACAATATATTGGCTGGTAAGGAGTAGATGAAGAGATCACCTGCGATTTGTTCTTCCACGTTCTGATGATCTCCTAGGACTAGGGCTACGTCCTTCCTTGCCTTTAGTGGTTGTTGTTATTTCTCCGTGACTCATATGGTAGTCTCTTTACATTCTTGGTCCCTTGATTCGGGTTTCTTCTTTCGTCGTTGGCTGTCAGGAGTTTCAGACAATTCTTCTTAATATGGCCTTCCATGCCACAGTAAAAACATTTGTTAGTCGCCTCCCAACAGACTACTGAGTGAGTCTTTCCGCATGTTAAGTAGGTAGTCCTCCAGTCGCCTTTCTTTATTGTTCCCACGTCTTGCTTCTTTAAGTTCTTCTCTTCGCCATCTCCTGAACTCATGGTTTGACATTTTTGTTTCTCAGAGAGCTTTCGACTTTCGTTGTTCTCTTGCTCTACCAGCAACGCTCGGTTAACAACGTCGACGTAGGTGGATAGCCGTAGAGGTCGAATCATTTTCCTAATTTTGGGGTTTAATCCGTCTTCAAACTTTCGGGCCATCATGTGTTCAGGGTGAATCATGTGTGATGCGTACTGAGTTAGATTAGTAAACTCTGCCTCGTATTATGAAATCTCATTTATCCTCATTGCTTGAGTTGTTGGAACTCGGTGCACTTTGCGTTTCGTAGGGATTGAGGAAAATATTTCTCTCGAAAAGAAACTAAGAATTAATCCCACTCCATTTGTAGGTTGCGTTTCTTTTTCATATTCCACCATCTTTGTGCCTCGTCTTCGAGTTGGTAGGTAGCCAGACTAACTTTTTGCGTTTCAGAACACATCACTACCCCGAATATCTTCTCCATTGCTGCTATCCACTCGTTGGCCTTGATTGGATCTAATCCTCCTCTTATGTTGGTGGTTTCATTTTTAGAAATTCCCTTACATTTAGACCTTCTATTGGGTTTTGAACTCGATTTTTGGGTATAACCGATGGTGAGTTGTCAGGATTAAGAGAGGCCGAATTTTGTTGTTCATGGGACTAGGCTAACTCAAGGATCATCTGATGCATTTCATCCATTTGTGCACTAACTCGCGTCCTTACTTCATCTAGGTTTCCACTATAGATTGTTCTCTGTGTATTCATGTTGGCAAATCTACATCAAAGGGAATTAATTATCAATATTTGGAAGTGTGGATATTATGGTTTCATATAAGACAACTTTTCGAATCCTTATAACTAGGGAATTTTCATAGCATAGCAGTTAAGAACGACTTTAATTACACTTTGGAGACGACATCTAATTACTGCCCTTTTTAAGGTATCTAGGTAAAACATCTTTTCATCTTTCATACTTATAATTCGTATAGAAATTTGTTAACACTTCCATTAGATAGATGTGTTCATTTCTCCGAATCCAAAGGTTTTCCTAAGTGGCTCCCGAAAAGTTAGCATAGGTGATGTGGTGGGGTGATTTCCTCTAAAGGTAACTACGTTATCTATGGGGTTTGTGTTCTATAGTATACAAAGGAAAACTTTTTATCATTACTACGACATATTCAACTTAAGGATAACATAATAGAACATGTAAAAAAAACTATAAGAGTGGCGTGAGTGTCCTAAGCTCTGGGATTTTTAAAACCTTTACTTTGATACCACTTTTGTCACGATCCATTTTCACGAAGGGCATCCGTAACAGGTCAGTGAGTCAAAGCTCACCAAAGGCCTCTAATTTTTTTCTTTTTCCAATTTTATTTTGTAATTTTTTGACTTTTTTTTATAGAAAAACTATTTTAAAAGTCATCTCAAATTTGATTTTATGATGTGTTAATAACATGTAACATATTTATTGAAAAGAAAATTATTTTCTTTTAAGAATATCCATTTCAAATGTCTAGTAATCCATTTAAAAATCCCCCAGAGCTCACTAATAGTGCATTCAACATTTAAACATTATTAGAGCACCTTTCCATGTGCTAGTTCTAGGAATTGAAAATAACAGCAAAAATAAAAAACATTCTTCTTCGGCTACCATTTTCCTTCGTCAGGTCATGCGTCACCTGAATTGTGATATTCTGGTATCCCACATCGAAAAAGAAGAGGGAGATTTCGAGTTATAAAAGAAAAATCTTGAACTCTTATATAGTAACGAAATCTTTACCATGTGGTAGAGACCCTAACAGAACTTAGTTAAGCATGCTCATGTTAGAGTAATGCAAGGATATGTGGCCTCTTAAAAAGAATAAAATCGTAAGAATTTTGCCCAAAACGGACAATATCGTTGCCATGAGTAGGGTTGGGGTGTTACAAATAATATCATAGCCGACTCTCTCCACCTCTGAGTATAGGCCCCGCTATCTCGGGTGTCATGTGGGCAGGCTATTGAGTGGGCAGGTCGACAAGAACTGATAGGCTACTGGAGCTAGCTGGCTACTACACAGGAACGTGCAGCCCTAAGGGTGTGGGTTGTGATATTCTGGTATTCCACATCGAAAAGGAAGAGAGAATTCCAGAGTTATAAAGAAAAAATCTTGAACCTTTACATAACAACGATGCCTTTTCTAAGGTGGTAGAGACCCTAACAGAACTAAGTTAAGTGTACTCACGCTGGAGTAATACAAGGATGGGTGACCTCGTAGGAAGAACAAAATTCGTGAGGACATTACCCAAAGCAAACAATATCGTTGCCATGAGTAGGGTCAGGGTGTTACATGAATAATACTAACATCCATTAGCAATGTTAGTGTGAATTCATTGATATTAAAATTTCTAGTTTGCTATTAATTATCCAGGTTCAATTATGCTTAATTAAAAAATTATCTGATTTTCACATAATGTCATTTCAATGGTCATTTAGTGAGTTTCATTCTCATCTCATCCAGTTCTTAGTATTTTCTTTTCCAATCCCTTGGGTCAGGATCTTTCGATATTTTTCCTATCCCTCGAGCTAGGATCTTTTGGTATTTTTCCTTTCCCTAGAGCCGGGACCTTTCGGTATCTTTCTTGTCTCCCGAGTCGGGATCTTTTGATATCTTTCCTATCTCTCGTTCTGGTACCTTTTGGTATCTTTATCGGTCCCTCAAGCCGGGACCATTTGCATTCACTCATATGAATTCCATTTAAGTACATTCAAAATTAATAACCTTTGTTTCGTATAAACTAAACTTTAAATACATCAAAAATTAATAGCCGACTAAAAATGAAGCATACTTTCCTTCAATAGATATTCATGACATAATTTTATCATTTCATAAAATTGTAGACATAGCATTTGATTTAATGCAAAGTATATAAGAAAAATTAAGAAATCTAGATATTAATAAACTCACCTTGTCTAGCTAAAATTATTCAATTTAGTTTGCTCGCAAGGTTTCCAATCTAAATAACACAGAAAAATAAAACTTAGTTATTAACTTATTTTTATAATTTTTCCTAGTAAATTATTTTATTCTTTTAGTTAATAAAACTAATTCATCTTACTTAAGAGTTTAAAAAAATATAATTATTGTTATTTTTATAAAATCCAACCTTATTAAATTTGAAGGTTTTTGCAAAATTAACTTAACTTCTAAACGTCTTATAATTTATTTTCTAAATTTTAACTAAAATTTATAAAACTCGTAAAATCTTATAATTTCAATTTTAGTTTTATTTTACGAAATTTGTTATTTTTAGCTCAAAATATTTTATCAAAGATTTGGCGAATTCTCCGTTGTTTGAATTTCAATCTTATCTATAAAACCCCATATTTTTATTTTGTATGATTGAAAACCTTTAAAATATTTAAGCTTCTAATAAAAGTTAAATTTTTCTATAAAATTTACTCATTATTTTTAATTCAAAATATTTTAGTAACCTAGTTTTTAAACTATATAAAAATTAGGCTACAATACTTATTTTACTTAACTTTCAATATTTTGGGTATAAAATTATATTTTTATTTTATGTTAATTAAAACTTTTTATTCTGAAAATATTTAATTGTATCAAAATAATTTGACTAACTTATAAAATATTAATTTCTATCAAACTATTAAAATCTGATCATTATTATTTTAAATTCTTTATTTTAAGATATTTAACTTTTTAATTTAAAAATCTAACTTTTATAAAATTCATAATAAATAAAATTGATTTTTCTAATAATTTATTAATTCATGATAAATAAAGATCTTGTCAAATTTTTATGTAACAAAATATTAATTTTTAATAAACAAATAAACTTTATTATTATTATTATTAAATTAATGAAATACTAACAACCAAACCATTACTAATATGCATGCCACAAATCAGGATATGGCATAAAAAACGTACACGTGAAACCTCGCAGCGGCAACGCACAGTGGGTGGTTAGGAATTCGGTTCGGTTTTTTGTCGATCTTTGGAACTTCCGTCCGGGCAATTTAGATGTCGATTTTTTACCTCCGTTTGCGGCTATGCAAAGGTGGCCGTGAGGTGGTTGTAGCTAAGTTTACGGCGGAAAAAATGGTGCACTGAGGTGGCGGCTGTGGGTGGCCGAAGGTGGTCCAGTGAACTTTTTTTCGAATATTATCCGAATAATAATTCTTTCAGGTTGGAGCCACCGGGACGGTTTCTGGTGGTCAGGGTGGTTCGCTAGTGGTGTGTAGGGTGTCGAGGAGGCAGTGGTTAGTGTTGGCAGAGGGTGGTGGTGTGTGATGGAGGCGGCGTTGTGTGCGGTTGTGGTGGTGGTGGTAGTGTTGGTTGCCGGTTGGTTTTGGGGGTGGTTCTGATGTGCTCGGGTGTGGTAGTGGTGGTGGAGGGCCACCAAGGTGGTTGTGGTGGTGGTGTTCCACCTAGAGAGGGAGAGGCAAGAGAGAAAGATGAGAGAGAGGAGAGAGCGAGAGATTACCGAGAGGAGAGAGAGAGAGAGTGGCTGGAGGGAATCACGGCGGCGGGAATCGATGACGACCGCGACAACGAGTAGCGGCGGCAGCGACCTCGCCGGTGAGGTGGCGTCTGTCTTCTCGTCTTCTTTTTTTCACTCTGCTGATTCCTCTCTCAGTTTCTAATTCTCTCTGGTTTCCTTCCTCTTAATATTTTTCTGAGGCAAATTTACGCTCTAAATCCATTTATATAACCTCAATCTAAACGGCAACAGGGTTGTTTAATAGTTTTTCATTTATTTCTTATAATTAAGTATAATTATTTTAGTATTTAATTTATAATTAAATTGTATATTTATTTTTGTAAAGGTTATAATGGAAAATTAATTATTTTTATAACGAATAACCCATAATTAGCTATTAATTTTAGCCTATTTAATTTTGTACGGATACATAATTAACCTCTAATTAAATAACAAAGATATTTTTAATATTTTATTTTATTTATTCATTTTTTTAATTTTTTGATTTATTTTTATTTTATTTTATTTTATTTGGTCAAATATCACAAAAACAACCCTTATTTGGTTCCATAAGCTAGCATCCCGCTCGGTAGTCAGTTGGAAGTAATTAGCTGAGGCCTTTACAACTAGGTTCATCACCAACAGTAGGTAACCCAAGAGCATTGATATGTTGCTGTCTCTTCAGAAGAATGGATGAGAGACAATTTGGAAATACGCTCAACGTTACAAGGAAGTTTACCATGAGATCGAGAACTGCAGCGAGCAGCTAGCAATGGTGTCATTCAAGCTTGGATTACCACTACAGAGCAGGTTAAGGCAATCTCTAACCAAGAAAGAAGTAATTAGTATGTCTAAATTGATGGTAACAATAGAACAGCACGCCAAGATTAAAGAAGACATGCCAGGTCGAGCAAAATGTGGCTTATGTGAAACAACTAGAAAGGAAGGAAAGGGGCTAAAAGACAAAGTGGAAGAAGGATCCCCAAAAGAAAATGGAATCTAAGGCTTACCGAGCATTGTAGGTCGTCTTCAAGGAACTCCTGTATAAGTTCCTTGACCAAATCAAGAACAAGACGTATTTCCAGTGGCCACCCAAGTTGATCGTATTGCAGGCAAACTGTTAAGATTATTAATTTGTAAACGATTTTTTGAAAAAATAAAACTAGACGGGCAATTGCCGAAACAGGCTCTAGATAAATTTTTTTTGATCTTGAACGATCAAAATAAAAACATGTGCCACTACAGTTAATTCAGTTGAGTACCTTTTGATCGATTCTTCAACTACGAACTTTAATTCTCTGAGTTGAAGTTTCAGTCAGACCTTCTACTGTATTCTCAATGTGATTTCCGAACGTAGTGTGGGTTACGATCTTTTGAGAATTGATACCGGCAGAACCTGGATAACCTTAATCTTGAAAGACAACTTATGAATTTGGTTCAGCCTACCCACATATTTATAGGGTTACAGTAGGGACCTATGAAGTAATTGTGGCATAAACTTTTAGTGTAACCCAAATACCCATCTAGCGATTTTTGCAAATATGCAAACCTCTCAGCGGTTTTTGAAATTATGAAAACCTTATAGCAATTTCTGTAATTTTCATAAAACACTAATCTTGGGGTGTAAATTAATTTATATAGTCAGTATAAAATTAATTATCTCAATATGGTCCTGTTCAATACACATAAAGTATACTAGCACAGCAAATCGGAACAATAGACGACACTATTATCTGTTCTTCGTACCAAAACATGCCTACTAAAACTCTATACTACAATCGTACCGATAGTTTGTCCATTTCCATTTAAACTGTGAACAAAAACTTATATTCTGTAAGAACCTATAATCTGGTCTTCTATGTGCAAGTCGTACTTTACACACTAGATTAAATAGTATATAGAATAACAGACAATCATGCATAACCTTAAAAAAATAAAATTGCATACATTGCTCATTAAGATTCTCATAAAATAGAAAAATAATTTTATTAAAATAAAATTAAATACTAAAATCAAATAAAATTTATCATTTTTAGTAAACAACCCTGATAGATTGGTGACTCGAATATAAGAGATCCAAAGAGCAAATGTATTTATCACTGGGATCATGACCACTTAACTAGGGAATGCTGGATGTTCAAGAAATATTTGGAGGATTTGGTGCGAGCAGGGCATCTGTCAGAGTTTGTCGATGTAGAGAAAACCACCCGAGAAGAAAGGCCACAAACCCAAGAAAGAAGGGCTGAACTGAGGGATGCTCCTCTCAGGGTAGTAAAAGTGAAAGATGGTACCACTGAGTCCTTAACCCGAGTAGTAGTTCGGCATCAGGTCAGAACCCTAGCTCACACGCTATAAGCACATGAGGGTAAATGCCAAAGAATTGATGATTGCTCCAGCTAAGTGCGCACACAAAGGGGTCATCTTTTTGGAAAATGATCTCATAGGGGTGCAACATCCGCATAATGATGCCCTTGTACTAACCCTTCGTATTGTTGGCTACGATGTAATGAGGATTCTGGTGGACCAAGATAGTTCGATCGGCATCATGTACTATAGCTTTTACTAGAAACTTAGATTGAAGGAATCATCACTCAAAAAATGTATGACACCATTGATTAGCATTAGATTAGACCCTATATGGCCAGTAGAGAGGATCATAGTACCAGTGAAGGTAGGACCTGGAACGGTGAATAGTAAGTTCCTTGTTGTTAACCAGTCCTTTTCCTATAATGCCATAATGGGTAGAACGAGAATACATAGAGTAGGGGCTATCCCATCTACTTATCACCAGTCCCTTAAGTTCCAGATGGGAAAGCAAGTGGTTGAGATCAAGGCGAAGCAACAAGCAGCAAGACAGTGTTTTATGGATACGGTAAAAGAAATAAAGCAGTATCCCGAAGTAAAGACGGTGGAAATCAACGATGGTTCCATCATCTACGACTACAATCGAATAGCCGAAGAAAAGGTAATAAAGGATTTGAAGAAGCTCCATGTCAATCTGAAAGATGAAGATTGGTTCTTTTTGCTCAAAACTAGCTTGAGCGAACTAGAGGAATCCGAATTAACAAAGTTTCTTAAGGAGAATATGGAAATCTTTGCATGGACATCCCACGTAATGCCGTGGTTTGACTCTATAGTAATCATCCACCAACTAAATGTAGATCTTACTAAGAAGCTAGTGATGCAAAAACTGAGAAAAGTAGTTGCGCATTATGCAGCAACAGGTACTAAAAAAGTGCATCGTTTAAAGGAAACTGAAGCCATCAAGGAAGTTTACTACCTTATTTAGTTAGCCAATAATGTGGTGGTAAAAAAGAAGGATGGGAAGTGGCGAGTATGCGTGGACTTCACCAACCTAAATGAGGTCTGCCCAAAAGACTATTTCTCTCTACCTCGAATAGATCAACTTGTTAATTCTACAGCAGGGAATAAATGGTTGAGTTTCATCGATGCATACATGCAATATCATCAGATAACATTGTACTCCCTAACATGGAAAAAATCGCCTTTATGACTCCTTGGGGGATATTCTGTTATCGGGTGATTTCTTTCGATTTGAAGAATGTAAGGGCCACCTACCAGAGACTGGCCACAAAAATGTTTGGGGAATTAATTGGTGACATGATGGAAGTTTATATCGACAATATGGTGGTGAAGGCTTAGCATCCGAACAACCATTTTGATGACCTAAAGAAGACCTTTGAGATCCTCAAAGGTTACAAACTAAGGCTTAATACTTCGAAATGTGCCTTTAGTGTAAGCTCTGGGAAGTTTCTAGGCTTTCTGGTAACCCAAAGAAGACTAAAAGTGAACCCCGAACAGATCGCCACTATTCAGAGCCTCCAAAGCCCAAACAATTTGAAGGAGGTACAAAAATTGACAGGAATGGCCACGACACTGAATCGTGCCATTAGCCGAGCCTATGATCGGTGTCATCCATTTTTCAAGGTACTAAAGAGGGCTAATAAGTTCGTATGAGATGAGAAAAGTGAACAAGCTCTGGCTAAATTGAAGAGTTATCTCTCTTCTCCGCCATTGCTGGCAGTACCGAAAAGTGGAGAGACGCTGTTCATATACCTCACTGTATCAGAATGGGCAATCAGTGATGCCCTTATGAGGATAGAAGATAAGATTCAAAGGCCAATTTACTATTTAAGTAAAGTCCTACTTGACCCTGAGATAAGGTACCTTCCATTAGAGAAGTTAGCCACCGTGCTTTTTAACACATCAAAAAAGCTAGTACACTATTTCAGAGCACACCCGGTAAGAGTGTTCACCGAGTATCCACTCCAAACCTTGCTACGAAAAGTTGACTTTTTAGGGAGAGTCACAAGATAGGCCCTGGACCTCAAGGAGCATGATGTTTCATTTTGCCCAAGGACAATCATTAATGGTCAGGTTTTAGACGATTTTATCGCAGAGTTTAGCCCTGAATGTTCCAATTGTGTACTACCTAAGGCAAGGGGCAAGTCACCAAAGAAACGGTTCTTGAAAATGTTACCAAGGATGTTGCAACGAGAAAGAACAACCAAGAAGATTCATGGAAGTTATACGTCGATGGCTCGTCTTACAACAAAAGGGTAGGAGCAGGCATCATCCACTATAGCCCTGAGGGAATTCTCATAGAAAGAACAATAAAACTTAATTTTCTGGCCACAAACAATGAAGCCGAATACAGAGTCCTTTTGGTTGGACTACTAGATGTCAAAGAGTTAGGAGCAAATAGAGTAAAGATTTACTATGATTCACAACTGGTAGTAAATCAATTCAAGAGAGAGTACGTAGCCAGAGATGAAAGAATGCTGGCATATGTTAGGCAAACTAAGGAACTGGCTAAGTGCATCTCATGTATTGGGATAACTCAACTTTCTTCGAAAGAAAATAACCATGCTGACTCCTTGGCATGCCTGGCTTCTATAGTGAGCCCCAAAGGGACACGAACTATTAATGTAGAGATACTCTAGTAGCCAAGCATAGTATTGCCCGAAGAAATGCAGGTCCTTTGCTCGTAATTAGAGCCAAGGTGGATGGATCCCACCCAGAACTACTTGACTAAGGATGAATTTCCCTTTGATAAAAAAGAAGCTCGGATGATACGAAGGAAGGCATCTAGGTTCTAGATTTTAAGGTCGGGGACTTATACAAAAGGTCTTTCACTAGACCATGTCTATTACGCGTACACCAGAACAAAGTATAGGGTATTTTGTTTGAAATTTATGAAAGAATTTGCGGAAGCCACACAGGTGAAAGGTTATTGGCTCGCCGAGTAATCTCCTAGGGATGTTGGTGACTGTACATGTAAAACAATGCTGAACAATATGTATAAAAATGCGAGAAATGTTAGAGCTTCAGCCCGAACATACACATGCCAACTGAAGAACTGTCACCATTGACAAGCCCCCAGCCCTTTGCTCAATGGGGTTTTGACATCGTAAGGCTTTTCCCCAGAGCTACTAGAAATATGTGTGGAGACCCGATACGTTATTATTTATATAATTAATTATTCAAACATAATTAAATTTATTCAAATGATATATAATAATTGATACGATATTTGGTATGTGTTGAGATCCCAGAGTATAATATTATGATAAATCAAGCGAAATTAGCAAGTTGAGATTTATTTAATTTGGATTAATTTAAATTAAGATGGATGATTAAAGTAACGAGTTTATTATTATAATTATGTTATGTTGAGGGTGGAAATTTCTGGAAGATGAAAACATGAGTAAGTGCAAGAGTAATGTTAATTTGAGAAGAACAATATTCTCCTAAACTTGAGAGTTTTGATTTAGTGGTGAATAAGGAAGGGATTTTTCTAACAATTTAAAATAGTGGTGAAATTGACTATTCTAATGAATAAATTGAATGTCATGACTTATTGATAGAGAATTGGAGGATCAAATCTAAAGTTTAATTAGTAAGCTTGGTAGGTTTGGGTTGAAGATCGGATCCTATTAAAGTTAATCAAATTGGAAGGTTTAAATCCATATGTCCTTTGGGGTGAAAGTTGACTAACTCGAATTGATTTGTAAGTTAACTTGGGCATTTTCACAAAAGACTAAAGCTTTGAAGATTTATATTGTGTTGATTGTTCACAAATCCTATGAGATCTTACTTTATATCATGAGAAACCAAATTAATTTTACAAGAATTGGATGTGGTAGTGGGACAAAAGCTTAATCTATGATAATGAAATTACACAATTGGTTAGGTATGTGATAAAGTTTGAATTTTAGGAAGGGATAAAGTCAAAGTGAGGACGGGAAACCCGCATTATGCTATGTATAATACTTATGTTGAGCATTAACCAAGTTGGTACAACTTATAAGTTAATTATATTGAATTATGGAATTAATTTGATGAAAGGTTTAAAAGAAGAATTATAGAACCATGAAATCGTAAATGGGAAATGGGATGACTAGTTATGCCAGTAGTAGTGTGATTAGTATTTGAATCTGAATTATGAAATTATGTTTTAATTTGTGAATGGGTGGATGAATTATAATGTATGAAAAATGCGAATATAATGGGGTTGGTATACGCTGTTGAAATTTCTTAATTGGTTTACTTGCATTAAGTTTTTACAAAATATAAGTTTGATATTCACAGTTTATATGGAAATAGACATACTATCGGTACGACTGTAACACAGAGTTTTAGTAGGTCTGTGATGGTTACAGGGAATAGATAATAGTGTCGTCTATTATTTTGAGTCTTTGTGCTAGTACACTTTGAATATATTGAACAAGACATATTGGGGTAATTAATTCTATACTAACTATATAAATTAATTCACACCCTAAGATTATTATGAATAGTGCTTCTACTCTTAATCCTGAAATAATTATTGATTTGCGTATATTTAATATTCGTTGTTTTGACTCATTAGTGGGTGCGATCTTATATGGGTCTATATTTCCGGTGAGTTAGATAGCGGTATTATTTATATGGTGAATATTAATTATTGACGAAATTCACGTCCCGAAAGATCCTGATTGACGATACCCTCTTAAAGAAGCTTATAAGTTTTGACCGGGTCAAACCCTGCAGGTAGATTTGATTACCCGGCGGTCAAATAAATTAAGCAGAATAGCTTAAAAAATTTTAAGATACCGATTAAAATAAATTTTCAGTAACTAAATTTAATTAGCAGATATTGAGAATCTTAATGTGGGGAGAAATGATAAACATTTAATAACAGGAGTTCAATGCAAGTTAGTCTTGAGATTATGGGTCGGAGTACAATTATAGTTCTTTAGTGGTGTGAATGTAATTCAGTATTTTTTAGAAATTGTAAAAATCGTTGCTAGTTTTTCATAATTACAAATACCGCTATGAGTTTGCTTAATTGCAGAAATCGCTAATACGTGTCTTTGTTCCATTGGAAGTCTTATTCATAATTACTCCATAGATTCCTGCTGTATCCTTATAAATATGTGGATAGGTTAAACCAATTTTATAACATGCTTTTCAAGAATAAAACTGTCCAGGTTCTACCGGTACGCATTCTTGATAGATTGTAAACCACCCTACATTCAAGAATCGCATAAAGGAATATAGTAAAAGATCTGACAGGAGCTTCAACTTGGATTCAAATTATAGTTGAAGATTCGATAGGTAAAAAGGTATTCTTCTAAATTAACTTCGGATGCACGAATTTCATTTTGATCGTTCGTCATCAAAAGTTTTATCTGAAACTCGTTTCGGCGTTTGCCGGTTTAGTTAATTTTTCAGATAATCGTTTACAAAAATAATGATTTTGGCAATCTTGCCTCTAACAATTGGTATCAAAACTGTTTTATTTTTTGTTTACGGTTATCGGGGCTGGATTGTTTTAGAACTGTGCTAACTATTGTTTTGCTGGCGTTCTAATCTCAATTTTATGATTGTCATTTATTTCATATTTGATTGAATAGTTTTGAATGATGATTATTTTTTTAATGACGGGGGTTAACCGTGATAGATCGAATGTGAGCTTTCGGGACATAGGATCGATGTAATAGCTAGTTTATATTTTTAAAAATATCTGTTTAGATTATTTAAGAACAGGTTGAAAATATTCAAGAACACGAAGAACGGCGGCGGCACCGGCAGTGGTTCAGGATATTACGGGCCACTGATCGCGGTACGTTTTAATGGTTTTAAATGATTTTTTTGGTAAGTTTTTTTTCAGTATTTATGAATAAAAAATAGCAGCAAAAACATGTTAAAAACAGCGAGAAAAAATCACCAAAATAGCCCACCATCGGCAGCTTTGTCAGCGGCGATTTTAATATTTTTGGGCCCTTTTTGGGACTATTTTTTGAAAAAAATTTTAAGCATAAAATAGTAATAAAACTTACCTTAAAAATTTTCCAAAAATCCAAAAAACAATTGGGCCTAATAGTGCATTAAAAAAGGCAAAAACAGCAGCGATTTTTTCTCGCGACAGTGGCGCTACAGCAGTAGGTTTGAGGCTATTTTTGGGACCTTTTAGGACTGTTTTCGAGGCATTCTTCGAATCAATGTGTGGCTGGATATTTCAGCTATTTTTCTAAAAAAATCGGCGCGAAAGAAGCCCCGAAAAAAGCCCAAACGGGCGGCGGTTCCAGCTACGGCACTGAGGTGCAGCACAGGCTGTTTTGTGCAGTTTTTTTGGCTATTTTCTAGGCTGTTTTCGTGCAGATTTTTAGACAAAAAAATTTCATATTTCGAGATCTTTCCAATGGTATAAAGATCATAAAAAACATAGCTCGAATGAGGCAACAGAAGCCTCCTGAAGTGGGTGGCCATGGGCGTCGCCGGTGGGCTGGCGATTTTTTGGTTCTCTCGAGGCTATTTTGTTATGTTTTTTGATATATACAACACTGATACGATATATCAGTATATATCAGATTATATCAGGGAAGTTTGATGCAATCAGGACACAAGAATCAGTGATAAAAGAGAATTATTACAACTTATCATCTACGTAAGACTGAAACGCTTTAGCATTTCCCTTTGATTATAAAATCAGAATATATGTACCGTGTTTATATATATATAAACTGCGTGGAAGATTACAAATCTGTTTTATTTATCTTGTTAATTTAATTAATTCAGAATTCGATTTTAATTAAAATATTTTGTAATAAAAAATAAAATTAAGTTTTTTTAATTAATTAATTTTAATTAAATGGAGAAGTTTTAGATATTTTATTTTTTATAAAATATCACATTTAAGATGATTTTTCACAAAATTAGATATCTTAGAAAACATGAGAATTAATTCTGAATTTTTGGATTAATTAAATAAAAAAAATTTAATCAAAATAAATTAATATTTTTTAAAACATATAGAACAAAAAATAAAATAAATAAATACATTTAATTAATACTTTAACTGAAAAGCTAAAGAAAAAACTATGCATTTATAAAATTTTATTTGTTACACATTTAAACATGAAAAGATAATTTGGCAAATCGAAATATTTGGAATTGTGTACATGGAAAGATATTTGATTCTTTCAGATCGTGTGGTTTTCAAAATTAATAAATTTATTTTAATTAAACGAATTTTTATAACTCTAAAAAATATTTTAAAAATATAAGTGAGAAAGAAAATTTATTCACAGATAAATCTCGCGGTCTCTATCACCAGTTTGTAGGCGATGCAATTAAAACCTGCGTGTTGGCAGTAAGACTTTTCTTCCCATCAGACATATTAATTACAGTATCGCCAGAATAAACCTCATTTTGAGATAATTTTGGATAATTGCTAGTGTGGATCACTTCTTTATTTGAAAGATTCATTGCGAAACAATTGATTTAGGATTAGGTGATGATTGGCACTTAGTTGTATATAATAGTATTCTCTCTATTTAAGTCACTGCTATTATATACTGGACCAAAATTATGTCAGTTATTTAATTTTAGTTGGTAGGGTCAGTTGCCTAGATAGTAAAATTAATAGAAATTGGCATGTCTGTCTTATGAAGGATAGCAGATGTCCTCCCATCGAGACATGCTATTCTCAGGTTATCAGGCTGCTGGCGAATTTCTTTTAAAATGGTAGAGGGAATCAAATTAAAATAAATTTAAATTTTTGCTCATCATAATTAACAGCATTTTAATGATGTGATTCTCAAGATTAAAATGACATTCAATCCACTGCTTCTATTCTCAAAAAAATAAATTTACGGGACCAAATTATGTTGACTGAAAATGGAACTTAGACATTATCTTAACTACCGAGTATTACAAGTTTGTGTTAACTGAGATATGTCCACCAGTACCTGATGAGAGGGCTACCGAAAGGGAATCCCAAACCCATCAGAAGTGACAGAAAGCTGATCAGATGGCTCGCTGTTACATTTTGGCTTTAATATGAAATGTTTTGCAGCATCAGCATCAATTAATGCCCAGTGCCTTTGACATGATTATGAACCTCAAAGAAATATTTGGGGATCAAAATCGTGCTACTAGGCAGGTGGCCATGAATTCTCTAATGAATGCAAACATGGCTGAAGGAACCCTAGTTAGAGATCATGTTCTTAAGATGACCAGTCTTCTGAATGAACTGGGGATCCTTGGAGCTAAAATTGATGAAAAAACCTAAGTTGATATCATACTCCAGTCACAGCCTGAAATCTTTAAGCAGTTCTGCCTGAACTATTCTATGAATAAGCTCAGCTACACACTGGTAGAACTTCTTAAGAAACTTCAAGCAGTTGAGGTTGTTCTTAGGAAGTCAGGTTTTGTGTATGTGGCTGAGAAAGATTTTTCATCTAAGCCGAAAGGCAAGAAGAAGAAAAAGGTTCAGACATAGGAAAATACAGGTCCAAAAGTAGTTAAGGGACCAAAAGTTTGTGTGAAAAAGCTAAGAGACAAGCACTATCAATGTAACCAGTTTGGGCATTCAAAAAGCAGTGTTCGATTTTTCCCAGTAAGCAAAACAAACTAGGTAATTTCTGTTCACTAGTAGTTGAAATATGTTTAGCGGTGTTATCTACTAGAACCTGGTGTGTAGATACGAGAGCCACTAATCATGTTTGTAATTTTTTGCAGGGGTTCTAGGAAACGAGACAGCTCAGTAATGGAGAAATTTACTTGCACATGTGCAATAATACAAGGGTGGAAATAGTTGCAGTTGGAGATGTCACTCTCAGCTTTAGTAGAGATAGAATACTACTTTTAAAAGATTGTCTTTATGTACCTTCGATTAGAAAAAAATTAATTTCAGTCTCGAGTTTAATAAAGGACAAATATTATGTTCATTTTGATGACTCTGTGATTGTAAAGAAAAATAAACATTCTATTTGTTTTGGTACATTAGTAGATGATTTGCATGTCATATCTCCTATCTCTCATATACTACAACTAACTGAAATGAATAACACATCTATATTACCATATAAGAGAAAATTTCCTTCTTTAATAAACCAAACATTTCTTTGGCATTTATGCTTGTGTCATATTAATTTAAAAAGGATAAACAGACTGGTAACAATAGATGGACCTTTGAGTTCATTAGAAGTGGAGACACTTCTAATATATGAATCTTGCTTAGAGGATAAGATGACCAAGAGGCTCTTTTCAGCCAAAGGCTATAGAACTAAAAAACCGTTAGAGCTGGTTCATTCTGATGTGTGTAGTTCTATGATAATTCGGACTAGATGTGATTTTGAGTACTTCGTCAGTTCTATTGATGACTACTCAAGATGTGGATACATTTGCCTGATGCACCGTAAGTCTAAATGCTTTGAGAAATTCAAAGAATTCAAGACAGAGACAGAGAAGCGTTTGAGTAAAAATATCAAATCACTACAATCCGACCGTAGTGGAGAATACTTCTTTGGAGAGTTTAAGGATTACCTGTCATCAGTAGGGATTACATCCCAGTTGACTGCACCTGGCACTCCGCAGTAGAATGGTGTAGCAAAAAGAAAGAATAGAACTCTCATGGAGATGGTAAGGTCCATGATGAGTTATTTAGGTTTATCCGATTTATTTGGGGACTCGCTATAGAGACAGCGGCTTACATTTTGAACTTAGTACTTTCTAAGTCAATTGTCACGCTTTAAACTTCGGATCATGTGAAACATCCACAAGCAACCGAATATAATACCCAACCCGAGAATACACTCTCAAAATAAACCATACATGCATTGTATATAATTCCCAAACGGCTTACATTACACGATCTCAACGCCGAAAACATGTTACAACCTACATGTTCAAAACGAACAAAAGAAAGACTACAGGTCTTCCGCTCCTCCAGCAACCCCGGATCAACCTACGTGACCGGTACTTGAAAATTATTTTAAATTTCACATCGTGAGCCAAAACTCAACAGAAACTAGACAAAGCATGCAATATAAGCTAAACATGCTAGAAAAATGAGGTGCAGTTTTCGACTCTCTTTCAAGCCTTAAAACAATTGAAAACACTTTAGATCACGACTCACCAGAGCCAGTAAAACAGTTTGAAAACAAGTTTGATAACATGACTCGCACGAGTCCCAAAGATAACAGATAGATATATGCAACACATGAATACTTATCTAAACTGACTTTCACAATCCCCGACAAGCTAACTCATGCAATCCATGCACCATGCCCAATGTTCTATGAGCAACACTCCCAACACATATTTCTTCAGTACCTCATTTTCGTCCTTCAGATACACACACGCATCTTTAGGATCACGTTTTCATCCTTCAGACTCACGCACACTTGCATCATCAGGACCACGTTTCCGTCCCTCCAATACCCACACACAAGTGCATCGTTAGGACCATGTTTTCGTCCTTCCGATACCCACACACGCACACATGCATCGTTAACCAGGGTTAACATATGACGGACCACGTTTTCGTCCACCCGCATAACCATACACACACACACGTACATTGTTTCCCAAGGTTAACATACATCGGACCACGTTTCTGTCATTCGTTAGCCAAGGCTAACATTCATCGGGCCACGTTTTTGCCCATCGTCAACTAGAGATAACGTACATACCAATATCACGTAAGACCACATTTCTGTCTTACATCATGCATAAATAAAACTAAGTTATAAATGCATAAAGCCACATAATAACTTCACATCCTGACGCCACCCATCACATAGCCGACATCCAATCACATGGACAACCAACAACCACAAAACCAAGCCTAACCTGGAGGCTAACGCTAAACCCCTCAGACCACGAGGTCACAAAACAGCACCTTTTCCTCAAAGGTGCCACGGGTCCAAACATGCCCCACATCCAACGAAAAACAAATATCGCGCACCCAACCGTGCACCATAGCCACATCCACCCGTGCACGTCACCCTGAGGATGGCACCTAAACCAACACCCGAAGCCAAAACACGACTCTTGAAGCTACCACATAACCAACCAAATCCTGAAAAGAATCCAACCGTATTTCAGTCGATTAATCCCATAATCAATCAACTGAATACCAATGAACACCAATTGAAAATCAAGAAACCAACCAAAACCATTAAAACAAATGCCAAACGCCCACACAAGACCCAGTTGACTGAAAACACACTGGAAAAGGCAAAAACCCAAAATAGAAGCATGTCAGTTGATTGACCTCCTAGGTCCAGTCGACTAACCTCCCAAAAACATGATCTAGCCGACTGACCTTGCCCAGAAACTGTTCTTGAGCTACGGTTTTAGCCTCCAAAATCTCAAATCGAAGCCTCTAAACTCCCATCCAACACCATCAGACATACACACGCCCAGGCCTAACACCAAGACCTTAAAAGAAACGCCCGACACCCGATTCCAATGAACACGACTCCTGAAGCTACCACATAACCAACCAAATTCCGAAAAGAATCCAACGGTATTTCAGTCGATTAATCCCATAATCAATCAACTGAATACCAATGAACAGCAAAAACGACAAAAAATGATTTTAAACCCTAAAACCCAACTTTTAAACAAAATCAGATCTCATGCATTATATGTGATGCCCCGTCCAGTGGGCACGTTAGGACATACATAAATATAAATAAAGGGATATTCTAGGCATTTATTCATATTTACATACGTTGTTATTACATCACAAGTGAATTCTAAACCTTTCAAAAGTACACAAGTATTAGCTTTGCCCCTTGTATTTTTATACCTTTTCTTTCTTTTATGTTACAGATAATTTTTCAACAATAAAACTAAGCACGAGAAATCTGAATATAAAAAGGAAAGCAGAGGTTTCAACTCCTCAGAATGCATCAGCTAGATCCATGTACTCTTGGAATTCACATTGTTCTTCCAACTCTTCTTCTCTCTCGAGGTTGACTTCTTCCAAGAACTCCTCATCACCAATGGCACGAATGCCATGAGCCAAGGCCCAAAAGAAAAATACTCAAACCAGAATTCTAACTAATCTCATAGCATAAAATTCACCGCAACACATACCATAAAATACCAAGTACAGTTTATAGTCAAGGAGACGGTCAAACTTAAGACAGGATAGCAGACATATCAAAAAACATGCGTGTATGAAATGCAGATACCTAACCCAAAATGCACGCAGATAATAACAAAAATTCCACGTTGGGAATCACCAGAGTAGACTTTATTGGATAAATTGATCACCAAAGCCATTATCGCCCCTCAATGTGAATAGTAACCACGTCGCCTGGCTTCATGCCACAGTAGTTTTACTCAATGGCAACGGCGTGGGGGCCAGCCACCTAATTATTCAGCCACCCTAATCCGGGCCTGACAATTATGTGCGCACACAACCCACCTTAAGACTCGTAATGCCTTCGCCGGTGTCAACCTAAAGTCTAAGAGAATTCAAGAAATGTTCATATTACACAAAGTACCAAGATGAGGGGTTTAGGTCTGCCAAAATTGGGCTCTCTGCGAATTACCACCGTAGTGGGATTAGGTCAGCCGAATTAAGGCCTCCGAATTACCCAATGGGATTAGGTCAACTGAATTAGGCTATCTCCGAATTACCCAAAGCAAAGTACCAGGATTAGGGATTTAGGACAGCCATAATTGGGCTATCTCCGATTTACCACCGCAGTGGGATTAGGTCAGCCGAATTAGGCTCTCTCCGACTTACTCAAAAATCCAAACCATCGAAATCAGAATGCTAGCAACGAACTCATGGTGCCCAACAATATTCATAAACCATTTCTGTAACACCGGGGACGCACCCAGGGTGTACAAGCCAAAGTCATTTCCAACACCGGGGACATACTCAGGGTGTAAAAACCAAAATATTTTCGAAAATGGAAACCAGGGACGCCTTAGACTTAGAACCAAGAACGACAAATTCAACACAGCCCATCCCAACAACAGTTTGCACAGATACACTCCAACATGCCAAGGTGCAAATGACAATGCTCATAATGTGTACCATTGATCTCAGTGCAATAATTTATAGCATGGCATTAACTAGCATGGCAATATTCATGGTACAATGCACAAAGCATAAAGTACAAGTATGTAAAGCACAAACTATAATTTTCAAGATATGATTCAACATAATAGCATGGGTTCTAAAGCATCATATGTTTTCATGAAATACTAATCTTCTAATACAAATAAGTCATCATGCAAGAACTCGGGTCTCATAACAAAGGGTGTTCAAACCACACTTATCAATTTTCAAGGCTAAAACCAAGTATTAAATTAAAAGGGGTGACAAAATTTTGGGATATCTAGACTTGGAATTAAGCTATGATTTTTATACATCATTTAGATAAAAATATATCCTACAACTCTTATGGTTAACACCAAGGCCAAATCTTAAGGCAAATTGGTGAACATTTCATCCTAAGCAAAAATAGTTCAGCACTTACTTCAAGATTTTATCCAAATTTATGCTTCTGTTGCTCTCGGTTTTGGGGTATGAAATAAAGTTCAAATGAGCCCATTTTTTAGTATGTTCTAGTTTAACAAGTTTCCTACAAGTTTCATGTTTAAAGCTAAGGATCGTTGTTTGAAACAAGTTAGACTGTTTGGCTATTTTAAAAAGTAGGTTCTGCCAGCTACCAAAACTCAGCAGAGCTGGTATTGGACAGAGGATTTAAAACTGTTTTGGGGTATCATCCCAAGGCTTTAAGGTCTGATATTTGGGAAGAAATTACTTAAATATGTTAGCTACAAAGTTCATGTAGGCCACTTTTGGAATGGGTCACTAAAAATAGGTGTTTTGGACTATATAAAAATATGTGACTGAATGTTCCTCGAGGGCTGAAAATCAATAGAAATTTTCAGAGGCATTTTGACCTATCAAAGCTCATTATTTTGTTCTCATTTTTGGCGACTAGATGTATATATATGTTTTCTACAACTTTACTATTTTGACCAAAGTTCGGATCTCATTCTAAACTAGGTTTTCCAAGTCAGTAATGTCGACTGGTCAGAAAATGACACACTTTGGTAAAATTGCAATATCTTGAGTTCTGGTTATGCAAATGAGTTCAAACCAACTTTGGATAAAAGATAACAAAACAATATAATTCTGGACATAAAAAATCATTCTTAGATCAATTATCTATATTGAGTTATGGTATTTCAAATCTCATAACAGAAACATCAACGTCCTTAAAAATCAAGCCTTTTACGGTTTAGGTCTTCTACTCATGCCATGTCATGTTTTGGTTCAATTTCTTTGCATGCTTGTGTTTTAAACTTAAATATCAAGACTCCAGCACACTTAAAGAACATCAAACTCAAAGATAACAACATCTCATAACATTCACAAACATAACATCTCCTAAGTTTCTAACTACAACGCCTTTTCGGTTTGAATTCAGTTCTTGATTTCTAAAGTGTTGAAAGGGATGGGTTGAGGGAGAGTTTGAGGGATCTTAGATACAAAGTTTATAGGTTTTACTTACTTGTTTTGAGAGATCAAAGAATGGTGGAGGATGGGTTTGGACTTAGCTTTCGAAATTCGCCTCGGTTTCTTCCTTCTTCCTCATTCTTCTTCCTCAAACTCATAGAATAATTCAAGAACAATTGAAGGTCTGGTCCCTCACTCACTTGCACGAAATTTTGAAGGGGAGAGAGTGGTGTTTGGCTTGGTTTATATAGGAGGAGGATAGGGAACACATGGGAGACAAAAAGTACCTTGAAGGAGACTTTTTCTTCACTTTAATAAATGTGATTTGAGTTTTGATTTAAGTTCATTTAATTCTTGGAGGCTAGAATTCAGATTTGGGGAAGCTAAAAGTAGCTAAGTGACTGTTTGGGGAACAAAAATCTGATCCCCCATCAATCAAGGGGTTTACCTCGATTTTCGTGCTCCTATTGTGCAAGAAAATGTATTAAAAGTTAATTTGATATATCTTTTTGGTGTCTTTTTCTACTGAGACTTATTATTTTTGTGTGTTTATGAGAAATATAGTATTTTCATGTATTATCATAGTTTTCATAACAATTGATTAAATAGATATAGTCTTTTAAGTCAAATTAAGATTTTTATTTTTTGTAATTAATTGTGACATAAAGAAAAAAGAAAAGTATACATGTTTATAAGGGGCATACCCCCAGGTAATTACATCAGTGCCATAAAGGGTGGAATCTCCCAATAACCAAGTCAACCCCAAATAACAACCAATACCCTAAAAAACAAAAGGACCCAACCCCCGCTTAAAAGCGGTGGATACTAGCTAATAAAACATGTTCCATGCACAACCCGCACGGATGGGCAAAACCCACTGACAGTACAAACATAGTAAAGTCAAATCAGTCAAATTAAGCTGTTTTGGCAATATTTGACTTTTTAACTTATTTTGTTGGGTATGAACTTCAATAATAATTTGTTTACTTTTATTGACTTATAACACTATATTATTAGGTATATTACTTGTTCAACAAGTATGGGATCATCATAATACTTCATTTAATACATTTCTCATCATTTAAAGCTAAAAAGAAGCAAAAAAGTCACTTTTTGGCAATCCCCCAAGGTGGTTGGCCACTAAAGGGTATTTTTGGTATTTTTAAGGTTATTTTATCATTTGCTACTTAATTGTACTTAAATTCTTGATTTAGGGTATCTATATATCAAAATTTAGATTTTTAAGTCTTTTTATTGTACTAGGGGCAAAACGGTCATTTTATCCTATTTATCAGAATTTTTGATTTTTAATTCATTATTTCATGATATATACTTAATTTAGAATGTTAGGAGACACTCCGGGTATTAAGGCTTTTTTTCCTGAATTTTGAACATTTTTAAGGTTTTTGGGCCGAACTTAGAGTTTTCAATTCGAGTTAGAGTTCTGAACTACTTCTATGTTTTATGATCTCGCGGACTATCCGTCACTAACACTAGGGTCTGAGCAGGGTCATTACATAGGTCGTTATCAATAGGGTTGTTACAAATAGGGTCTTTACTGGGTCGTTACAAACTACCCCCCTTAAATAAATTTCATCCCCGAAATTTCGCCACGTACTTCACCGTGTTAAGGATGATTTACTAACATTGAGCCTTCTTGTCTCCCAAAATTGTATCTTTGATTACTTAAGTTGTTCTTTATTGTGAGTGTGGATAAGATCGATCCCATATGTTCAGTACTTAGCGTAAAGGTTATCTTGTTCTACTGAACACTTTAAACTAAATATTACAAAACCTTTAAGGATCATATCACATAACCAGCTAGCCCCAGTAAGATTCGTATCTCTGTCACGTTAGTTAATCTCTTCCCATTAACTGTTGTTTCTACTTCTGTTGAATCCACTTGAATTTCTTCTGTAGATATAACATGACCTAAAAACATCACCCGATCCAACTAAGACTCACACTTACCAAATTTTGCATACAACTTGTGCTTTCTCACAATCTACAAAGAATCTTCAAATGTTTCCTATGTTCCTCTTCACTCCAAAAATATAACTGAATATCGTTTATCAACACAATCTCAAAATGATCTAGAAAGCTTCTGAACACCTGATCCATTAGGTTCATAAACACAGCAAGTACATTCATTAACCCGAAAGGCGTCACTACAAATTCATAATGCTCATAACAAGTCCTAAAGGCAGTCTTGGGTATATCTGACTCCCGCACTTTCAATTTATGATATCATGATCCCGGTCTATCTTTAAGAACATGTTGGCTCCAAAACACAACTTACATTGAGTATAACTTCCACAAGTGATCATATGTCTCTAAACTAGCCCATCACCAAAACTAGTTTCAAACAATCTTCACTTCTGTCTAGAAAAACTATCATTCTACCAAAAACTAGCTCATTGTCATATTCATACGTACATCGAAGACTACTCTAACCTTACGACCATCAAGATTGCCACCGCCACTTGAATCTAATGAGTCACTAGCATACTACACAAACTAAACGCACCCCAGGTATATGCTTACCCACATGAATCCAATCACAACCTCGTCACATATTTCTTTCACGTACGTACCATCCATCCTACAATCCTTTAACTAAACAGTATTAACTCCTGATTATAAGGTCTCTTATCATCATCACTCAATCCCTTCACACACTTTCTGCCACATAATCGAACCAAGAATCATTTTAGCACTTTAATTATTTCATCTTACCCACATTCTACCAAGATACTCGATTCACTCAAGCCCAATTACAAAAATCATACCCATGAATTTGTATAGTCTCACTTACACTTCCACTCTTCTCATCCAAATACTTATTCCTCCCACGTACTCACACTAAGCTGCTATACAACTTCACCAAAAACAACAAAATTATGTCACCCTTCAACTTCTCATACATAGAGTTCACACGCTCCCGCAGGAAAATTCCTTCTTTATACCGGCAACATCTACTCACTAATCTAAACAAGCTTGCCCTAACGGGTCACATCACAAAAGATTTTCAAAAGCAACTTGCTTGAAACTCACATCGATACCATAACAATAACCGAATACCACTCCATAAGTGCTACACAGTCTAGACGCCAAGCGAATACAAACTGACACTTTTAGAACCTACCATGTGAACAACTTGGTTTATGTAAAATGCGTACTCCACCCTTCAAACAATCTTCAGCATCAATGGGGCTGACTGTTTCCACAAGCTCCTTGGCACCCAAACCCTTGAAGCGTTCAACTAAAGAGTTACCGGTCTTTTGAGGTGATCTTGATAATCCTGAGGGCGAAGTCTATAATCATTTGCTTCCATTTTCTCTCTAGTCCTTCCAAGGGTTGCTATGTTCCTCTTGGCTTCTACCGTATGTTCTTAACGTGCTTAGAACGTTAGGTTTGAAAGTCTCCTCCAATAACTAGATCATTTTCTCAAGTGGTTGGTCATTTTAGGGTAAAACGAACATGATAAAAGATATGGTTGTGGTAATTACCTAGTCATGTGATCCATTGTGGCTTGGTAGTTAATTCTTCATCAGGCTCCACACGTTCATTGTTGTGATCAAGATTCTTCATTCTTTGATAGTGATGGCAATAATCCGAACTCAAACACTTCGGTGGGAAGGTCGGTGTGAACATCAATGTATATAAATGTACTTTTTTTGCTAGCGTACTAAAGTTAACGTGAGTTCGAGGTTATTTCTCATTTTTCACTTCCTTACTACCGGTATGAATCTGTTACTTCTCGATTTATCAGATGGGTGGGTCGGCTAAAAACTAATCTGGAGAAGGTTGAATTGTACTATATGGTGGTGTCGCGAATCCTTTGATGTGAAGCTGTCGTTTCTAACTTTGGATTGCTAATGGCCTAGTTCTTATTTGTCGAGACCTTTGAAAAGATATAGTTAATTGAATAAGCCCTTACTTAACCATTCTTGCAAACGGGAGCCTCGATTGTCAAAACTTTATTAAACGCTGACGTTGATAGATATTCTAAACTGTGACATCATAAAGAAATCTGCTTCACGCTTGAAGAGGTGTTAAGAGATTTTCGTACATCGTCTTAGTTTCCCATGAAAGCGGTAAGGCCTAATGACGTAATAACCTAACGATCGTTGTTACTCATAGATTTATGGGGCAAGATTTTTGAAGGTCGACAGTTAAAAACACGCGCGGGGTTAGAACAGTTTAGTGTGGAACCCAGGTGGTTCAAAGATAGGTTGGATGAGGTCAAATGGTCATGGTTAAGGCAATTATCATTGACACAAATTGGGTGGTTATTTAGGGTTCAAATGTACGAGAAACTAGAAGAGGACAATAAACAATACTTTAAATAAGTGTCTCCAAAACTAATCTAGTACAATCAGATTCTGATAAAAGAGATGTCGAAAGGGGCAGCCTAACTAGATACTTTGCCCTGAAGTTACGTCGGCCTAATGTACTTACATTCAAGCATCCAAGCCGACTTCCTAGGTTGGGATTTCAAGAGTGTACAAAGAATTCTCAAAATCACTGCAATAGACTGTGGTTTCAGAATCGAGAGAAAATGAACAATGGAAAAATATGTTATCAATGTCGAATGTTTGGAACGGGTAATTAACAATGAATTGATATCGACTTCTTCAAGAGAAGAGTTTGATCAAGGATAATGACTTGAATCGAAGGAGAATCAAATGCGAATACTGATCATTATCGAGGCACGAAAACTTAAAGACAAGGGTACCTTCTTGGATTGAATTTCGAATAGGGTTATCAACAAGACTTGGGTGCATAAGAGTTATCGACGAATGACACTTGACGGTACCGTTGAGGACTAATGATATAAGAAGGAAGGACATACAAAAGATCTTCAAAAAGTTGACACCAAGGCTTGGGGTAAATGAGAAAAGGACTTATAAGGATGAAGTCGCGAGATTCTAAAGGTGTCTCTCGAGGTGGTATCTAAAACTTCTCCTAGTACGTACTCCTGTCTACCCCCCTTAAAATAAGGAAACTCGTTGCATGAATCTCCGATCTTCGATCTAAATGGTCATACCCGTCCTTCGCATGTAGATTCCCTACTACTTCTGATCCCGGTAATGTCCTAACACGACTTGCTATAAGACTCAGGCGTAGAAGATTTTAGTTCTTATAATGTATGGATGGTAATAATTATTAACACAACGCCTACTACACAACTCCAACGTGACAGAATGCATGGTTTTCCATAACCCAAGGCCTGAAGGTTCACTAAACCTAGGCTCTGATACCAACTGTGATGCCCCGTCATCCGGGCACGTGGGGACATATATAAATATAAATAATGGGATATTCTAGCCATTCATTCATATTTACATACGTTAGTTTTTACATCATAAGTGAATTCTAAACCTTTCAAAAGTACATAAGTATTACAGTTCCACCAAGAATTTTCATTAATTAAACTAAGCACGAGAAATCTAAATATAAAAACGAATGCATAGGTTTCAACTCCTTAGAATGCATCAGCTAGATCCATGTATTCTTGGAATTCACCTTGTTCTTCCAACTCTTCTTCTCCCTCGGGGTTGACTTCCTCCAAGAACTCCACTTCACCCGTGGCACGAATGCCATGAGCCTTAGCCCAGAAGCAAAACACTCTAACCTTCTAACTAATCTCACGGCATAAAATTCGCCGCAACACATACCATAAAACACCCAGTACAGTTTATAGTCAAGGAGACGGTCAAATTTATGACAGGATAGCAACAAGTCAGTAAACATGCGTGTATAAAATGCAGATGCCCAACGCAAAATGCATCCAGATAATAACAGGAATTCCACGCCGGGAATCGCCAGAGTAGACTTTATTGGACAAATTGATCACCAAAGCCATTATCGCCCCTCAATGCAAATAGTAAGCACGTCGCCTGGCTTCATGCCACAGTAGTTTTACTCAATGGCAACGGCGTGGGGGCCAGCCACCCAATTATTCAGCCACCCTTATCCGGGCCTGACAATTATGTGCGCACACAACCCACCTTAGGACTCGTGATTCCTTCGCCGGTGTCAACCCAAAGTCTAAGAGAATTCAAGAAACGCTCATATTACACAAAGGTCAGCCAAATTAGGGCCTCTAAATTACCCAATGGTATTAGGTCAACCAAATTAGGATATCTCCGAGTTACCACCGCAGTGAGATTAGGTCAGCTGAATTAGGCAATCTCTGAATTACCCAAAGCAAAGTACCAGGATTAGGGATTTAGGACAGTCATAATTGGGTTATCTCTGAATTACCACCGCAGTGGGATTAGGTCAGCCGAATTAGGCTCTCTCCGACTTACCCAAAAATCCAAACTATCGAAACAAGAATGCTACCGACGAACCCATAGTGCCCAACAATATTCATAAACCATTTCTGTAACACCGGGGACGCAACCAGGGTGTACAAGCCAAAATCATTTCCAACACCGGTTTGCACAGATTCAACACAGCCCATCCCAACAACGGTTTGCACAGATAGACTTCAACATGCCAAAATACAAATGACAATGCTCATAATGTGTACCATTGATCTCAGTGCAACAATTTATAGCATGACAATATTCATGGTATAATGCATAAAGCATAAAGTACAAGTATGTGAAGCACAAACTACAATTTTCAAGATATGATTCAACATAATAGTATGGGTTCTAAAGCATCATACGTTCTCTTGATATACTAATCTTCTAATTCAAATAAGTCATCATGTAAGAACTCGGGTCTCATAACAAAGGATGTTCAAACCACACTTATCAATTTTTAAGGCTAAAATCAAGTATTAAATTAAAAGGGACAACAAAGTTTTGGGGCATCTAAATTTGGAATTAAACTATGATTTTTATACACCATTTAGATAAAAATATATCTTACAACTCTTATGTTTAACACCAAGGCCAAATCCTAAGGCAAATAGGTGAACATTTCATCCAAAACAAAAACGGTTCAGCACTTACTTCATGATTTTACCCAAAATTATGCTTCTGTTGCTCTCAGTTTTGGGTTATGAAATAAAGTCCAAATGAGCCCATTTTTTTGTATGTTCTATTTTGGCAAGTTCCCTACATGTTTCATGTTTAGAGCTAAGGGTCGTTGTTTGAAACAAGTTAGACTTTTTGCCATTTCAAAAAGTAGGTTCTGCCAGCCACTAAAACTCAGCAGAGCTGGTTTTGGACATAGGATTTAAAATGGTTTTGGGGTATCATCCCGAGGCTTTAAAATCTGATATTTGGGCAGAAACCACTTAAATATGTTAGATACAAAGTTCATGTAGACCACTTTTGGAATAGATCACTAAAAATAGGTGTTTTGGACTATATACAAATATGTGACAAAATGTTCCTCGATGGCTGAAAATTAACATAAAATTTTAGAGGGATTTTTACCTATCAAACCTCATTTTTTTGTTCTTATTTTTTGTGAGTAGATGGATATACATGTTATCTAGAACATTCATGTTTTGACCAAAGTTCGGATTTCATACTGAACTAGGGTTTCCAAGTCAGTAATGTTGACTGGTCAAAAAATGACACACTTTGGTAAAATTGCAATATCTTGAGTTCTGGTTGTGCAAATGCGTTGAAACTAACTTTAGATGAAAGATAACACAAAAATATAACTCTGGACATAAAAATCATGCTTTCATCAATTGTTTACAATCAGTTATGGTACTTCAAATCTCAGGAAAGAAACATCAAAGTCCTTCAAAATCAAGCCTCTTAAGGTTTAGGTCTTCTATTCATGCCATGCCAAGTTTTGGTTCCATTTCTTTGCATGCTTGTGTTTAAAACTTAAATATCAAGACTCTAGCATACTTATAGATTATCAAACTCAAAGATAATAACATACAACAACATCTCATAACATTCACAAACATAACAGCCCCTAGGTTTCCAACTACAACGTCTTTTCAGTTTGATTTCAGTTCTTGATTTCTAAAGTGTTCAAAGGGATGGGTTGCGGGATATTTTGAGGAATCTTAGATACAAGATTTATAGATTTTACTTATTTGATTTGAAAGATCAAAGAATGATGGAGGATGGGTTTGGACTTAGCTTTCGAAATTCACCTCGGTTTCTTCGTTCTTCCTCATTCTTCTTCCTCAAACTCATAGAATAATTCAAGAACAATTGAAGGTCTGGTCCCTCACTCACTTGCACGAAATTTTGAAGGGGAGAGAGTGGTGTTTGGCTTGGTTTATATAGGAGGAGGATAGGGAACACATGGGAGACAAAAAGTACTTTGAAGGAGACTTTTTCTTCACTTTAATAAATGTGATTTGAGTTTTGATTTAAGTTCATTTAATTCTTGGAGGCTAGAATTCAGATTTGGGGAAGCTAAAAGTATCTAGGTGGCTGTTTGGGGGACAAAAATCTGATCCCCCATCAATCAAGGGGTTTGCCTCGATTTTTGTGCTCCTATTGTGCAAGAAAATGCATTAAAAGTTAATTTGATATATCTTTTTAGTATTTTTTTCTACTGAGACTTATTATTTTTTTGTGTTTATGAGAAATATAGTATTTTCATGTATTATCAAAGTTTTCATAGAAATTGATTAAATAGATGTAGTCTTTTAAATCAAATTAAGCTGTTTTGGCAATATATGACTTTTTGACTTATTTTGTTCTGTATAAATTAAAATAATAATTTGTTTGCTTTTTTTGACTTATAACACTTTATTATTAGGTATATTATTTGTTCAACAAGTATGGGATCATCATAATGTTTCATTTAATACATTTCTTATCATTTAAAGCTAAAAAGAAGTAAAAAAAAGTCACTTTTTAGCACATCTCCCAAGGTGGTCGGCCACTAAGGGGTATTTTTGGCATTTTTGATGTTATCCTTTGCTACTTAATTGTACTTAAATTCTTGATTTAGGGTATTCATTTGTCAAAATTTGAATTTTTAAGACTTTTTGCGGTACTAGGGGCAAAACGGTCATTTTACCCTATTTATCAGAATTTTTTATTTTTCATTCATTATTTCATGATATATACTAAATTTAGAATGTTAGGAGACTCTCCGGGTGTTAAGGCTTTGTTGCCTAAGTTTTGAACACTTTTAAGATTTTCGGGCCAAACTTAGGGTTTTCGATTCGAGTTAGGGTTCTGAACTACTTCTGTGTTCAATGGTCTCGGGGACTATCCGTCACTAACACTAGGGTCTGAGTAGGGTCATTTCATGGGTCGTTATCAATAAGGTTGTTACAACTAGGATCTATACCGGGTCGTTACAAACTACTCCCCTTAAACAAATTTTGTCCCCTAAATTTCTTCCCGTACTTCACCGTGTTAAGGATGATTTACTAACATTGAGCCTTCTTGTCTCCCAAAATTGTATCTTTGATTACTTAA
>JAULJZ010134874.1:0-10794 GCA_032270985.1 Heliamphora pulchella | reverse complement strand
TTGCTTTTTTTTTTTGTCATTTTTGAACTATTTTTACATTTTGATTAAAAAAATTATTTTTTCGACTTGTTTTGATGAGGCAACATAAAAAGTATAATAATTTAACTAAATGATAAAAATATTCACTAAAAAAAAAAGCCAAATAAACTACGCAGATAAGCAATATCTCAGATGGGGCCTTAGTTTGTAAATTTTATTAGGTAGATTATTTATATCAAAATTTAAATTAATTAAATGTTTTAATTGCATAAATTAATTATGTCATAAGAAATTTAATTAAATTTCTGGCATCAATAAATTTTGCAGTTCTATTTGCAAATTGATTTTTTTTAAAAAAAATTATACAAAAAAAATAATTTAAGTTATTTAAAATAGAATCCAACTTCAACCCCCTTAACAACATGATGTTGTTAGTTATTGCTTCAGATTTCAATAGGCGGTGTGCTGGGCTGTGTACTAGACGGTGGGTCTAGCTTTTCTGTAAAATTTAACGTGTGAGCTAAGTTTTAATAGCATTTTTTGTGTTAACTTTCAGGGTAAACATTATTCTGGGTAGGAAAATAGATACAATATGTTTGCACACAAAAAAAATTGCCGAATTAGGGTTAATAGACACTTAAACAAATAAATTTATCTGTGCATTTTCAAAATATATATAAAATATACAAATAAATTTATCTGTCCTACATAAATAAGTATACAGATAAATTTATCTGTATACTTTATACATATTTTGAAAAAATACACAGATAAATTTATCTTTCTTATATAAATAAACATATACAACAAAAAATAAATTTGCCAACGCAACAAATATCATCGGTAAAAGTCTAATTAAGTAGAAATTTATCTACATGCTTTATACATATTTTGAAAAGGCACACAGATAAATTTATCTGTCTTGTATAAATAAACATATAGATAAATTTATATACATTACAACAAAAAATAGATTTGCCAACACAACAAATATCATCGGTAAAAGTCTAATTGAGTAGATAATAGTGTTTACAGACACAAATTAACGCGTCGTTAACTCGTTGGTAAGAATGCACTACCCCAAGGTTTCACCAACGTATAATCTATACGTTGACAAAAAAAGATGGATTTACCAACATAATTTTGTGTCGCCAATAAACTAAATTTTGTGTCAAAAAATACATGATCATTTGGCAAAAATCATTCATATTTATGCGCCTTTGATACTTATGCCAACGATAATAGTTGTTGGTAAAAGTAATTATGATATTTTAAATTTTATTACTTTGCCGACGCATTAAAATGTGTTGCTAATGAAAAATTTTTGTCCACAAGTAAATTCATCACCAAAAGTATTATATTATAGTTTTCAATACCGGTTCTTTTGTCATTTTTTTGTCATTTTTGGATTGTCATTTTTTGTAAAATTATAATTCTTTCAAAAATGCACAATATAAAAATTCATTTTACATACATTCAATTCAAATCAAACCCAACTCATATATCTAAATTTGAAGAGTAATCATTAACAGCAAATATCTCAAATTATAATCATTAATTTTAAAATATAAGTATCAACCAAAAAGTAATCTCAATTTTAAAGTACATTTAAAAGGTAAGAACCAAATTCAAGTATAGTAAAATCCATAGCTAGTTATCTAAATATTCAAAAATTAATCCAATCATAAAGTTACTCGAATTTTAGTTAGAGAGGAGAAGAAGCATCATATCCTTCACTGAATGTGTCATCGTCGCTTTCGTTATCCGGAACTAAGCCTAGAATGCTAGTCGGATCAACCCCTACTTTTACCGCTAATACTTGCAAAACATTTTGAAATGTTGTGTTGATTTTTTTTATAATTATTCACTTTTTTTCGCAAAGCAACTACCTTAGGATCAAGTTCTTTAGGCTGTGTGTCAGATAAAACGGTATTCTTGCGAGTCTCACAGCTCTCGAAGAATGTTGACCTCTTTCCAAGCACCTGCATAGAGATTTGTTCTTCGAATAACGGATTGGTGACATCAGGCTGCGAATGCTCAATAATTTTTGAAAGCATTTCATCATGTAATTTTTAAAATTCATAAATTTTATCTATAAGAGTTATATACTAGAAATAATTTATAATACATTCTACAAGCCCGAGAATTCAAGTTTTATGAAAAATATTACAATAAAACTAACTCATACATACATAATGTTCTCGAGCCTTGTCATTCATCCACGCATCTTCTCCATGTTGACGTCGTATGTGAGTTTTTTTAAATTTTTTCACAATAGACAATTGTCTACTATTGTTCTTATTAACCTATAATTTCATAGCGTTATTTTGTAAGAGACTACAACAAAATAGTAAAAATATATAATGAAACATATATTATTTGAACCGGCACTTACCACCAAAGATGCTCGCGATAAAAACTACATAAACCCGCTTGTATGATTATATTTCACATAAGATCGTCCTGTAATAAAACAAAAGACAACCAAATAACAAAGTCAATACTATATCACTGTTGCAAAATGTTAATACTAATTTAACAAAATCAATAAAGGGTACCTTTCATTTCTTGGCTCCCACACATTGTCAATTATATTTACCCAATCATCTAGCTTACAAGGATGTATTGGATGACTCTTAGGGATAGGAACTTTCTCTTTCTTGAGGGCAAGGCAATACTTATGTAACTTACATTTTCATTCTGAATATAATTGCTTGCACTTTTGATCAATAATGTGCTGAAGAACCAGACCATTTTCGTAGTCCCCAAGCTCAAAAATTTGTTGCAATTGAAATAAATAATTAAAATAGTTGTTTTATCATGCAATTGGAATATTTGTTCTATCAGGCAAAAAGGACGTTAATAGATGATTAAAATATGAGATAAGTATTATTTATTTTGTACTATCTCAACTCTCATTACGATAAACTCCTTAATTTCAAAATCAATCTATTTTCAACTAGCATTTATCATCACTTTTCATCCCCATAATAAAAAATGAGGCTTAACAAGACATCCATATAAATTAGAAAATAAATCCATGAATGTATCATGAGATATTGATATCAATCAGTATCTATTTAGTGTTTTTTTCAAACAAAACTGTATGCATAAATGAAAAGATAAGTCCATACATGTATCCTAACAGACCTTTGATATTGATATCTACAAAGGAATTCAAAATTTCACTCAACCATCTAAAAATTAGAACCCCCCAGCACAATATTTGTTGGTAATAATTTTTTTATTTATCGACACTCAATATGTTGGCAAAAAAAAATAATACATAAGTAAAAAGTTTACATTTTGATGGCAAAAAAAAAAATTCAGCACCAATTACTTTTTGACACTATTTGCCAACAAGCGAATTCTTTGTCGCTAAAAAAGTTTTTTTTTGTGTGAAAGTGTTTTGTTTTGTCGTAGTCAAAAATATACATTTGCCAATAAAATATATTCTGCATTGGTAAGCTTAGTCGCCAATTATGCATTTTCTTATAGTTATCTGTGTACTTTATACACGTTTTAAAAAGATACAATATTATTCATACAGATAAATTTATCTGTCTATTTATTTATACAAGACAGATAAATTTATTTGTATACTTAATATATATTTTGAAAATGTACAGATAAATTTATTTATATAAATAAGACAGATAAATTTATCTGTCTTGCATAAAATAAGACAACAGATAAATTTATCTGTATAAGTAACAAAGATCAATTTATCTTTCTTGCATAAAATAAGACGATAGATAAATTTATCTGTATGCATTACATATAAATTTATGTCATAAGCTACTAGACCTCGCGTGTTAAAAATTTTATTAATAAATCTTAAGCGTAAAAATTTACTTTTTTTTACTTTTAACTAAAAATCTCTTTAAAAAAATGACCTTAATTACTATCTATGGGTTCGTTTCGTGATGGAAAATATACACGGATCATTTAATATTTGAAAATTCATTCAAATATCACTTTTTGATAAAAATAAGATTTAAATGAGCTACTGGACCATCACAGGGATAAAACAAAAATTTGCCTATTCAAGTTTTAAATGATACGTGTATATTAAAATTTTAATTTGAAAACTGTTTTCAGTAAATATTTTTGAAAAATCTATTCATAATATTTTAAAAAGAGATATTACATTTGGTTGCTTGAGAATTGATTTATGTTCGGTAAACCTAGGAACTACCGATCGATCGGCCATCATCGAATCGGTGCTCGAGATTCAGCGGCCTAATTAGTCTTGACGACACAATGATTGAGATGAGAGAATGATAACGAATGATGAGAGGGTGACGATCACGACTAACGGACTAAGAGACGACGAAGACTAACAAATTGAGAGACGACGACGACAATTGAGAGGATGACGACGACGATTAAAGAATTGAGACGATACAACGACACGACCACTAAGAGATTTGGCTCAACGACGGTGGCTATTGAGAGAACATCAACTGCGATGAAGGACTTTGATTTTGAGAGCTCGCAATGACAATGATGACGGTGACGATGATTCACATCTGGCTTCACGGCGATGGCAATTGAGAGCTTGCGATGAATTTTTCTATGTTTTTCGTTTTCTTCCAAAAAATGAACTTGAATGGTCTGAAAACAACTTTTAGTAGTTTTCAAATTTTCTTGTTTTGAAACTCTTTTTCTCACTTTTTTGGTAGGTATTTTGTAAAAATTGATAACAAATGCATTTTCATTGTTTTGAGATAATAATTTTTTAAGAAGTAGAAATAAAAAGTGTAACCAAACAGACCCTTACCTTTCTCTTTTGAAAGGCTTGAAGTTTAAAGTTTTCTACGGTCAAAACGTGTATTTTTCTTGATCAAATTTGGAAACGGAGTTAAAGTGCAAAAAGGCAAAATATTTTTCTTTTTTGTACTTAATTCGTCTCTCCAGATACGAATTCTCCTACTTACGGGTATATTTAAATTTACGGTACAAATTTCGTATGAAATAAATTGAGTTTTTTTTCTCCCCTTTCTGTCAAATTAATTAAGAATTTTAATTAAAATTAATATGAAAAAATTAACTATTAATATGATCAATTAAAATTCTATTAGAATTTTAGGATTAATTTTAATCAATATTAAAATTCAAAAAATTAATTATTAATATAATTAATTGAAAATTCTAATTGACATTAAAATTTGATGTGAAAATTTTAAGTAGTATTAAGATTAAGAGAATTAACCATTAATATGATTAATTAAAAATTATAATTAATATTATAATTGGATGGGTGACTTTTAATTAGTATTTGAATTTTAGAGAATTAACTATTAGTGTGATTAATTAAAAATTATAATTAATATTAAAATTTAATAGGTGAATTTTAATTAATATTAAAATTCATAAAATTAACCATTGGAATGATTAATTAAAAATTCTATCTAATATTAGAATTTGATGGGTGAATTTCAATTGATAACAACATTTAGAGAATTAATTAATAGTATGATTAATTAAAATTTTAATTTACATTAAAATTTGATAAACGAGTTTTAATTAGTATTAACATTTGGAGAGAATTAATCATCAGTATTATTAATTAAAATTTTTCATTAATATTAACTCCTCTCCGCCCAACTTTTTGGCCAAAAATGCTTTATACTCTCCCCTTGTGGTTCGATGTTTTGAAATCGAGCCTCAATCCTCGTTCCAAGACGACTCCTTCCGGGAAGAGATTATCAAGTAATCCGGCCACAACCGGCCAATCATGTCACCTAGTACCTAACCTAATTTTTCATGTAGAAAGACCGTTATTTAAGTTCTATTGCATTATTTACTTTTTCTTTATTCATATAAATCATGCTTAGGATTTCGTTTTAATTTCTTTCTACAAAGAAATTAGTATTTATAAATACTTCTGTACACATCAGTTTGCACATAAACCCCCTCTAATTAGAAAAAATGACTATTCCAGCCCCCTACTTTTTTGTTGTTCAACACTCTACCAGCTTATAGTAGATCACTTTTACCCGGCAGAGCTTGTAACTTTAACATCTAGTGGTAAGAGAATGAGAGCGCACCTTCAGTTCGTGAAGCTAAGATCTACCCACAAAGGCATTATAGCCTGAAGGCACAACCACCACTGTGATAGGAATCATCAACCTCCCCAAAGGCCAAATTGGTTGTGAATTAAATCCCATAATTTGAGTGAGAGTCGATATGAGATCTTTTTATCTTCTAGGTTAAGCTTCTTGAAGAGGCTGTAATGCAAGTAGTGATCAAGATTGTAGTTAGAAACAATGGAGGTGGATTTGGTGCAAGTGGCAAGCTTAGGATGAAGGTTGTAGGTGGATAAAAATGGAAGCCAAACGTGGTATGATAGATGGTTGGGGGACGGAGGTGGTGGTTGGACTTGCGCGTGAGGAGGTAGTGGGTAGAAGTGGAAACTGATAGCGATGAGGTGGAAAAAGTCATTGGGAAAAAACAATGACCATAGATAGTGGTCAAACAATAACAATGATTATAAAGAGAAGAAAACTCTGATTGGTGTAAATGTAATATAGAAGAGACGAATACATCAAAAAATATAGATATATTTAGAAATAAACATGTTTTTCCTATTTTCAAATATTTATTTCTCTTTTTAAAATTAAAAATAAACATAAACATATTTGTATTTAAAATTTATCAAAACTTTAAAAATAAAAGTAGAAATAAAAAACAATAATTATTTGATAACTTTTAACTTTCTAATACTAATTTTAACTATAAATAATAATAAGATTAAACTGTAGAGAACAGATTACATATTTATATTAGAAATTGAGTACAATATTAGTTCGTAAAAAATTCCAAAAACATTAATTAGTAAAATAATCTAACGAATAACAATTGAATTAAGTGAAGGTATTTATTAATGTTTAACTTATAGTTTAATACAAGTTTAAACAAATTTTTTAAAATATGTATATAATTTGTTTTAATAACTTTCAATTCTAAATTAACAAACAAAAATTCTTCTATTTTAAAATATAATTTTAACAAATATTTATACTTTTTTGCTTAAAATTATAATTTCATTTTTTAACTATAATTGATAATTTTAACTACCCTAGACACTAGACCAACTTAGCAGATTTTAGAGATCTTGGCCATATTTCCCCATTTTACTTTTCAAAAATTCCACCCTCCGTCCTCGAAGAAAACCATCAGTAGTAATGGACTTTTAACATCAATGAAGACACATTGCGTACCTCAGACGACCGTCGTGAGAAGTTAAGCAAACTCATCATATGGTTTCCGTGGTTCAAATAAGCAACAAACCTCCTTCCAGGCTTCCACTTACTTGAATCATTGTGGATTTAGAATTGACGTAAGCATCCTGTGGCTATCTAATTTTAAGTTATATATATATTTTTTTGCTTAAAATCATTTTAAAACAAATAAATAAAAAATTCATTTAATAAAATGTAAGAGTAATTTTACATCAAAAAAATTAACTTAAAATAACTTTAAACTAAAAGACAAAAAATTTTAACTTAAAATTGTTGTACATTTTTAAAATTTATTTTTAGATAATTTTATACTCAATATAAATCTTATTTAATAAATTTTGACAAGTAAATTTTAAAATATAATTTTATTAAAAAATAATAATAATAAAAATCATGATATTTTAAAAATATATATATATATATAAATAAACTTATGTAAAAAAACAAAAATAAAAGGCTAAAATGTTAAATGCCTTTGTATTTGCTACCTTTTGGCTTTTTAAGTTGTAAGCAAAATGACAAAAAATAAAATTTAAAGCCAGTTGAAGCCAATTGACAAACATAGCCTTATTTGTCTATTTTATTTCCATTAATTTTGTCATAAAATTTAGGATAAATACACCTAGACCCTTGTATTCTTATTATATATCTGTTTACCCTTAATCTTAAAAATTATACTACACCCCTTTGCTAGTGACACAACTTAACAACAAAATCAATAAGACCATAATACCCTTGCCCCCTCTTTCCCCATCCCCAATCCCTTCTCCCCAGCCCCATCTTTCCCCATCCAGCCATCCCAAAGCCATCATCAACTAAAACTGGGTTTTTTTTTTCTTCTCATTATCCCCACCTTCCCCACTACCCCTCCATTCCTATACAGCCCCCAACAGAGTAAAAAAGATTAAAGAATAGAGAGAGTTGCTCGATTAACAAACCCTCACCTCAAATCGAATCCAATTTCCGACAAATCGAACACAAATTCCATCAAATATGTTTCAATTTCTGTTGTGAAATAGGGTTTACATTTGGTGAGGAACCGGAATTAAGAGTCATAGAGGTGGATAAAAATGAGTTGAAGGTGGAAGAGCTGAGATCCTCTCTCTCTCTCCTTTGTAATTTTTATAGGGTCCTTTACATTAAACAAGTAAAGAACGAATGTGGAGAGGTGAAATATGCAAACGCGATCAGAAAAAAACACAGAACGAAGAGAGACAGGGTTGGGTGAAAGAGAAGGCTAGCTGAGTTTGGAATATTGACAGTACGAACGTATTCAGCTATTAAAATCTGATTGATCCGAAGGCATGACTATCCCCCCTATTTATAGCACTCAGATGAGCTATGTTGGAGTTCGAATAGAACTCTTCCAAAAAATTGAATCGAATCATGAGAGGCGATATTGGAAAATCAAGAGATTCTATCTAATAATCAGCCAAGTAGTGTTTTATTCCAACTCAACTAGGTCGGTCGACGAGTGTCACATGGGTACCCGACCCACTCGAGTCAAGTACCCGACCCACTCGAGTCGAGTGAATTGGGGTCACTCGAGTGGGTAGGCCTGGTAGCTCGACAAATTTCTTTCTTTAGCCACCAAACCACATGTTTTCCAACGTCCCGTGCAAGATTGTACTGTCATTGTTTCTAGGAGTGTCTTTCGATTCTCAGAGAATCTATAATCATATAGTCTGTGCTATATATGTTTGGCTATTCAGTCTGTGTTGAGTCACATAATTTGTGCTATGTTATTGTAATTAGGTAGTCAGAGCTACACAGCATGTGCTATCTTCATGGCCATGGCAATAGTACAGTTTATGCTGTCTTCATGGTCTGTGCCATGAAAATGCAATCAAGTAGTCACAGTTATTGTCATAGTCTATGCATCACAGTCTGTGCTGTGGAATGTATTTGTTTGTAGTCGGAGCCACACTTCATAGCTTAGGTGATGGAATGTTACATGGCTGAACATAGTGAATGATTGTACTAGGCAGCAACCTCAGTGGCTCGGATCTTTGTGGCTCGAGTAAGTCACCACTTTTTTTGCTTGATTATTTTGACTGCGACATAATAAAAGTGTCTTTATTCATTAATATAGATACAGCTTACTTGAGTGGCTCAAAATTGAATAACTCAGTCCAAGTTACTCGCCCCCCTGTTCGAGATGCTCAGAGCACCAAGCCCTTGGTTCTTTAGTAATTCGTTTTCCTATCACTTCTACTGAGTTGTTCGCAATTTCCAGGTTATCCAACTCTTGGGGCACATGAATCCACTAATCGAACTACTCCCCTCTGATCCACTCGGTTCAGTTACTCACCCCTTGAGTTACTTGGCTATCGAGTCACTTACTCGAGTCAGTACTTTAAGAGGTATTGCTCGTTTAACCATCTACATTTTGCCCCCTGCATGGGCGCAAGTTACTCGGCTTTCATTCGCTTGCGTTCGACGCACGTGTGCACATGGGTGCCAGCTGTTGTGTCGACCCTTGTCTTCCTCGGATCGGTGCACTTAATGCTCCTTACCTTTTCGCCTTTCTCATTTTCTTTAAATAGTACCTGGACCCTCATTTGGTCCCCACTTATTCCCAACTTTTATATTATTGGCTTTTCTCCCCCCTTTCTCCTCGACTCCCCACCATCTGTGTTAATGGCTTTGCGTGCTTCTCGCTCGTTTGATGTCAACGTTGGTAACCGCAGAGCCCACTTGGAAGCCCGACCTGCCATTCCTCTCTCCCAATGGCTCCATTCTTTGGTGGAAAGAATGATAAGTTCTGGAGGGCTATTGACTCATTCGTCCTCCATTTTGTGGCAATCACACATCCATTGATCCTGTATCCTGAGGGGGTCCCTGAAGAAGCAGAAATGATCACTCCCTCCTCCATTCCTCGCTTTCAAATTGAACGAGGTGACTACCCTTATTCTTTTCTCCAGTTCAGAACCCCTATGGGCCCCCCTCTTGGTTGGCTCGAATGGGTGGAAGACGTCATACACGTAGCAGATCTCCGCGCCTCTCTGGATTAAGTCGGCATCCTTCCTTCCCTCATGCTCTCTCGAACACTCCATATGCGGCGCAATATCTCAAACTTGGAAGTGTTGATTTGCTGCTGGAGCGTCGACTTGCACACCTTCGTCATGCCTTAGGGGGAGTGGACCCCAACCCTTGAGGATGTCTCTATTCTTCTCCATATTGATATTCGTGGGTCAGCCTCTTTTAACCCCGGCACGCTGACGGCGACTGATCGTGACGCAATAGCCAGATTACGCACCTGTCTTACTCGTACTGCGAGCTATGAAAGCCATTTTGATGATTCTGGTGCTCCTTTCAAGAATCGACGCTCGTCCACAAAGTCCACTTATGCCTCGTGGATTCGATATTTTTTCAAGAAAGTACAACCAAAGGACACTGACCATGATGGCGATAGAGTAGAATTTCCTGGTGAGGATCATGGGACAAACCTTTACTTGGCAGCTTTCATATCTATGTTCTTGACTACTTTGGTAATTCCAGGCATCCCGCCCGACAGCGTTTCTCCTCTGGTCTTCTCTTTGGCCGTTCAACTGGCTCGCGGAGCGCA
>JAULJZ010134863.1:0-10794 GCA_032270985.1 Heliamphora pulchella | reverse complement strand
GAAAAGATTTTTAAATAACCATTGCTAGCAAAGAAACCCAATTCTCCCCCCCCTCTTGGGTTGCCTGTTTCCTAACATGTATTTTGTAAACTCTTGAAAGCTTTTTGATGGTTACGTATTTGAATGGAATGCAAGTGCTCGTTGTTGAATTCTTCATGAGCTATCTCACAATCTCAAACTAAATTCTAAAACATCCTATAATAATAATAATAATAATAATTTTGTAAACTCTTGAAAGCTTTGTAATGGTTACGTATTTGAATGGAATGCAAGTGCTCGTTGTTGAATTCTTCATGAGCTATCTCATAATCTCAAACTAAATTCTAAAATATCTTAAAGTAATAATAATAATAATAATAATAATAATAATAATTTTCTTGCTTCTAACAACACTAGTCCTCAACAATGCTACCTAGTATCATTCATAGATAATCCTTCTACACCCAAGTCTTATTGGCAACCCTATCGAAAATTTCTTCATAGAAAATACCCTTATCCTTGAATTTTCGTTGTTAAGTCATGCCTTCACTTTTGATTGTCCTTCAATGAACGCCATCATCCTTGAACTAGCTCTCTATTCGTAGAACTCAACGTCGTTCGATATTGAAAAGATCCTTCACCACCATTTGTTTTCCCCTACTTCAATACCACATCCGACTGAAACAATTTTGAAAACTCTTGAAATCCTAACATGGGGAGTTGACTTGGATGCTTGAATTGAAATACGTTAGGCCGACGTAATTTCAGGGAAAACATCCATTTTGACTACCCGTTGCTTAAACGTATCTTTTGCCAAGGTCCAATATTGTACAGATTGCCCCCGAGAACCTCCTTTCTGAAATATTCATAAAGTGTTGATCTCTTTTCTTTAATAAGCTTCAATTGACCTCTCAACCAGAGTCAACGATGATTACTTTAAGCTATGACCCCTGCCTTTGAACTATCTGGGAATCCACCCTAAGATATTCTAATCTCCAGCTACATTTCGTGCTTATACCATTCGAGATCCTCAGCTAAACGCTTATCTAGTCACTGCCTTATGGTCACCTTCTTTGAAACCAGTAAAATTGAGCTGACCATCCTTATCAAACTCCACACGTTTTTTTTCCGTCAATCTTCAAAACCTTACTCGTAGATCTGTGAGTGACTACGACCGTCAGAATATTACGTTATTAGGCTTCGATGCTTTCACGGAAGACTGGGACAATGCACAGGAACCTCTTAACACCTCTTTGAATCATAGGGCAATCTTTCCTCAAAGTACCGTCAACGTTCGCGTTTAACAAAGTTTTGAAAGTCAAGACCCCCGACTACGAGAATGGTTAAAGGTTTACTCAACTGACTACACCTTTTCAAAGGACCCGACAAGTAAAACTATTCCATCAGTCACCTACGGTTAGGAACAACAGCTTCACATCAAGGGACTTATGACATCACCATATGACAGAATTTAGGCTTTTCCCAAACTAGTTCACAGTAGACCCACAAACCCAACAACCCAGGAAGCAAAAGGTTTGTACCGACAGTAGAGAAGTGGAAAACAAGAAGTAACCTCAAGTTTAGGATACCCTTAGTATGCAAATACGGAAAGAGTATCCGTATGCATCAATGTTTACGCCCGTTTTTTCTCATCAAAATGCTAGTATCTAAATCCTACCATCTCCACCTTCAATGAGGAAATTTTGACAACAACCGTGAGCATTGGGACCCGAATGGAAAATTAACCATCAAACCACAATGGATCACGTGACTCGATATTTGCTTCCGACATACCTTTTACCACAATTCAATTGTCTTAGAGTGATCAACAAGCGGGAAGAAATGAACCAGTCAATGGAAGAGACCTCTAAACCCTGCATACCAGCACGTGAAAGACAATGGCAGAAGCCAAGAGAAACGGTATAACACTTGGAAAGACTGGAATAGGAACGAAATCATGTGATTACGGACTTCGTCATCAGGAGTGTCTCGCCATCAGGAGTGTCAAGATCGCATCAAAAGCACAACAGCATTCAAGTTACAATGGGTCGCCTCACCAAAATCATTCGCTGGTTAGACCTTACGACACATTGGTAGCTACAAGCAAAAGTATATCCGTGAGATTTTACACCAACATAAGTTCTCTACCATATCTAACCAAAACCCGCATCTTGCTCGGGCAGTCTAAACACTCGGTTCTGAACCATCAAAAGTATGTTGAGAGTAAGCATAAGAGAAATTGAAGAAAAATTCTTATTTTTGGTCAAAGCCACTTATAATAACAAGCTTTCAACTAGCTTTTGCAACCATCTGAGGTTTAGGTACGAACAACACTGCGAGACTATCCATATACAAAATAGAAATAGAGAGGAACTAGTTGGTCGAAATAGATCTTTGCTAGTCAACAAAGTGAGATCCGAAATGCAATAACAGAAATCCATATAGAACCCAGAATAGTAGCCTTGGATTGACAATCTATGGTAAAGAACGATAGAACCTCATTGAATAAAACTTTTCATATTAATAAGCAGATTGAGTATCATGCTTTCACCTTATGCGTAGAACCAACTTTAGCAAACAGTTCCGTGACCCCTTTTCCTTTTCTCTTTCCTAAAGATGGCGGAACAAAGACAGAACCACGAGAGCTCAGTAGGGGTAAATGGAACCAAGGAGGAAGTAGAAGTCCCGAGTCTAGCATGAATCTTGCAAGATTTAGTAGCCAATTTGGATCAAACACAAGGAAAGGCACCCCAGGAAGGATCATGGTACTTATCAGACCTAAGAGTACAAAATATCCCAGTACCTGAGAAGAAGAATTTTTTCTGAACAACTGAGGTTTGGATTAAGGCCACAAAGCAACAACAACAAATAGTAAGAGCTTGTTATAGGTGCAACCAGCCAGAACATAAGATGATGCACTGCCCGATGAGAATTGGAGAAGACAATCAAGGAAGACCACTGTGGAATAACAAGAAGATCACACGCTCGGAACCTTACTCTCAAGATGACCAACGAGAACAACTAGGAAAAAGGACACCAAAATTAAAAATTTGTTATCAATGCCGGAAGCCCAGACATAAAAAGTATGAATACCCACTGCAAAAAGGATTAAACTACAACGGCTGTCAACAAGGGTAGGGCTACAAGGATCAAACAAATTTATTGCAGCACGAAACGAGTGGGTTGAAAAAAGTGGTGCAACTCGACTAATTACAGAGCGATGAGGGGAGTGTCCGCCGTTCACAAAAGATAAGCTCAATAGTCTGGTTTAATTGCAATAAATACAGACATAAAAAGTTTGAATGTCCGCTACCAAGGGGGAGAAACTACAATATTCGTCTAAAGGGAATGAGTGGTTTAGGAAGGATAATACAGCTTGACCAACAAGAAAATTAATGAACAAAAGACTCGCCTTCACAAAAGAAAGAAGAATATTCGTTAATGAACGGAGGTATGCCAGAATTTGCAAAACTCTAAGATACATGTTAGTTAAACTTGTTGCATTATCTCGAGAAAGGATACGCTTGAAGGACAAAGACTTTTAGGTTAGCTCTAGTCAGACAACTCCATTGCCACGGGTAGGCGACGTGACCTTTGAGAATCGTGTAGTTATCGGTATAAGATGTTAATAAGACAAAAAGACAATAGCTCAAAGTGATAAACGTATAAGCCTAACCTTACCCATATCCTCAATAGAGAATGAATCAAGTAAACAAGGACAACAACTTCGAAGATAAAAGATGCAAATAATCATCCACAAACTTTTGCTTGAAATTTCGAGAATAAAATTTATTTAAAGGGGTAGATTGTAACACCCTTGTCCGGTCCCTAGTTGTAACCACCCAGATCGTAACTACCCGTGGAGCGATCTAGACCAAACCCTAGTATTAGCGATGGATAGACATGAGAACTTAGATCGCTACATGAATAGAAGAAACCCTAATTAACCCAAAAACTCTAATTTGACCCGAAAACCCTAAATAGACAAAATACTCAGAGGCAAAATCCTAATGCTCAAAAAAGTCCCGAAACAGCTTAAATTAAGTAAATAATATAAAATTAAAAATTAAAAATTAAAAAATTCTCATAATTAAGGTAAAAATACCATTTTGCCCATAGTACATCAAAAGGTCATAAAAATTCAAAATTTGACACATGGATACCCAAAATTAGATATTTATGTACAATTAACTAATAAAATATAAAATAACAATAAAAATAACCAAATTGCCCATGCATATCTGGCCACCTAGGGATATGTGCCCAAAAAACTACTTTTTGCCTTTTTAAGCTTAAAAAAGGAAAAAAATGTGTATAAATTAAGCAATATTTTGACCTAATATTTTTTATAAAAGTAATATATATAATAATATAATGATATAGGTCAACAAAAGTAAACAAATAATTATTTAAAGTCTCTACACAATAAATAAGTCAATTCTAGTCAAATTAGTTTAATTTAACTTAAATGCGTATACCTATTTAATTAATTGCTATCAAAATTATGATAAATTATAGAAAGACTAAATTAATCATAAATACATTAATATAATAGGTTATAGTAGGTTTAGGTACAAAAAGATACATAAAATTAATATTTTATGCATTTTCTTGCACAAAATGGTACCAAAATACAATTTAATACATAAATTAATGTAAAAACAGCTTTTGAGTCTCCCCAAACAGCCGCAGCCGAATTCCCTTGATGCTATATCAGATTTTACAATTCTCAAATAACTCTCACTTCACATGCAACCAATGACAATTGAGAAAATTCAAAAATAATACTTACATATAATTATTGTCTCTACTACATTTTTATTATAAAAAGACACCAAACACACCTTCTCTTATGTACATATTCGGCTAAGAGAGAGAGAGTGAGAGAGGGAGAGTAACCACAAAGAAATATTCTAAGTGTTCTAATAGAGAAGAAGGAAGAGGGAGCTAGGAGGAACCAAGGAGAAAGGTACAAAACTAAGTCCTATTCTCCTACAACCTTTTTAGCATTCAACAAGGTAAGTAAACTCTTTAAAACCCTCTGATATTCTCTCATAAGATAACCTTCAATCTATCTTTATAATCAACCCTAAGAAAATAAAATAAAGAATAACTCAAAAAGGCGTCGTAGGAGTAGTTTATGGACTGTTTATGTATGAACAAACTTTGCATGTGTTTGCATGTGTATATTTTTGAGTTTTATGGCCTAAACATGTTCTGGAGTTTTAGTTTATGTGAGTTTATAATATGCATGAAAATAAACCACAACAAAAATGGACACCGTATGAGTTAAGCAACTAAAACCCTAGGTAACCTAATTTTCTGGGCTTATCGACTTTCTGCCACGAACTTTAAAATATCATAACCAATTGTAGAAAAATGATCTTAAAGTAATTTTTGTCCAGACCTCACATTTTGAGTTCTCTTTCATACAAAATTGGTTTGAAGTGATTGCGTTGGGTAGAAATCCAGATATATCATTTTTTCCAAAGAGTGTCAGATCTTGACCACTCTGAGTTGCAGACCTAAAAACCCTAAGTTAGAGTGAGAACCGAGCTTGGGTCAAAACATAAAACTTTTTGAGGACATATTTAGCTTTATGGCCACCAAAAAGGAGCCAAAAATATGAAATCTTGATAAGTCAAATCCCTTCCCAAAATCACTGTTGAGATTCAGTGACTGACAGATCTCTCTGTCACACATTTTTGTGAGACCTAAAACCTAAATTGTTAGAATCCAAATCCAAAAGTGATAAACATAAAAGATGTAGCTAACATATTAAGATAAATACTGAGTAAAAACCAGCCCAAAATATCCTCAGATAATACCTCAAAGGTATTGAACATTCTCTGTTAAAAAACACATTCTGCAAATCCTTTTTAGGCTGACTGAACCCTTTTTATAAATTGGCCAAAATCTCAAAATTTTTCCGAACAACTTGCCTTAGCACAAAACATGAAACTTGTAGGGGACACCTTAAACTAAAATCTCACCAAACATCAGAAGCATAGCACTGGCATTGATGTCCCAAAACCATGGCCAACAGAGGCCTAAATTCTGCACTTTTCTCTGTAAAGTGCTGAATAATTTTTCTTAAATTAAATCAAATGGCCTCTTTGTCCTAGGATCTAACCTTAGTGTTAAATCTGAAAGTTGTAGTAAATATTTTTATTTAATTAGTGTTCAAAATTTTAAAATTAAATCAATGTTTAAGTGCTTAAAAACACAGTCACAACTTTAAAACTAGCAATTAAACTTTTACCTAAATTTGGCTAAATGTTCGAATGACGTGTTACTTATAGAACTTGAGTGTCTGAATCTTATATGAACTTTTTAAGTAATTAGTATATAAAAATGATGCTTTTGATGAAATGAACTCATGCCGATAGTTCGATTCTATGTCGCATAATTTATGCTTGTGTTTCGCATGCTTGTACTTGAGGTTTTAGTAAGTTGTACCCTATGTTATACCATGCCATGCTATAATTAATTGTACGTGAGAAGCACAATGCACATCATAAGCATTCCTGCATTGCATCTTGAGTTTTCGAAGTCCTTCGTGCCTTTTAAATTGGGTTGGGTGACATGAAAATTGTTATACAGTGGTTGTGGATCTAGGGCGTCCCTGGTTGCTATATTTGAAATTGAATTGGAGGTTTTTATTGTAAAAGGGGGATTTAGGCACCATGGGTTCATCACTAGCTTTAATTAGACTTTGGGTTGACGCTTAACGAGTATCTTAGTCCTTAATGTGGGACGGTTGGCCTGAATAAGGGTGGCTGATAAAATTGGGTGGCCCGCCCCCACGCCATTGCCATTGAGTAAAACGGCTGAGGCATGTAGTCAAGGCAAGCGTTTACGTTTCGCAACGAGGCCAGGATAGGTTAAGTGATTAATGTACCATCAAGTCGACTCTGTAATTGCCAACGTGAAATTCATGATATTGTTCTGGATGTATGTTGGGTTGGGCAACTGCATTGCATTCATCTGGATCACGCACTTACACAATTGCTCTTATATATGCTTAGCCTGTTGAAAATGCTAATGTACCTGTCTCTTTGGCCTTAAATTGTATTGGGTATTATACGATATGTATTGTAGGATATTTTGCTGTGAGTTTGTTAGACGGCTTAGGGAATTTGCTTCTGTGCTCCGGCTCATGGCATTCGTGCCACAGGTAAAGACAAAGAATTATTTGAAGAAGGCGAATTCGTTGAAGGAGAAGATTTTGTGGAAGAGGAAAAGTGGCAGGAGCCAGTAGACCCCAACAGTGCTGCTCGAAGACGTAGGATTTTTGCTTTTTAATCTTTTGTTCAGTTTTTCACGGACATATTGCAACTTTTGTTAAAAATTTTTGATGACTGTAATCATTATGTATTTTGAACAAATTCTGAACCGTTAATGATATATTAATTATCATATGTAATTATGAATGTTCGGCTAGAATATGTCCCTTATTTATAGTTATGTTGTCTCGACGTGCCCGGAGGACGGGACGTCACAAGGTCTGACTGGAGCTTTAACTTGGGAAATCAAAGTTCGTAGTTGAAAAATCAACCAAAAGGTATTCATCTGAATTGACTATGGTGGTATGGTTTTATTTTTGATTGTTCGACATCAAAAAGTTTTTATCTAGGGCCTATGTCGGCGATTACCCGTCCAATTTTTATTTTTTGAAAAATCGTTTACAAATCAATGATCTTAGCAGTTTGCCTCAAATAATTGATATCTCAGCCATTTTGAATTTTGTTTACGGTTTATCGAGGGGTCAGGTAGATTTAGAACTATACTAACTTTATTTTGTAGGCATTTTAATCCCGATTTTATGATCATCATTATATTCATGTTTGATTAAATGGTTTGAATGATAATTTAATTATTTTTTTAATCACGAGGGTTGATTGTGATAGTTTAAGTTTTTTTATTTCAATTGTGAGCCTACGGGATGTAGGTTTTCGATGTAAAAGCTTTTATATTTTTTTAAATATTATTTAGAATATTTAAGAATATGTTTAAATATCCAAGAACACGAAGAATAGGTAGCGGCATAACCGGCGGCACCGGCAGCTTTGGTGGTAGTTTTGGGTTTTTTGGGCCACGGATTGCGGTGGTTTTTCAACGATTTTGAAGCAAGTTTTTTCGGTAAGTTTTTTGTAAATTTTATGTCGTAAAAACAATACCAAAATAGTTAAAAAAAACAGCAAAAAATTGACAAAAAAATAGCACTGGCGGCAGCGGTTTTCGGTTGCAATTTGGGGCCGTTTTCCATGTTTTTTGCGACATTTTTGGGACTGATTTTGAGCATTAATTTAAGAATAAAATAGCAGTAAATAGTGCTGGAAAACAGTACAAAACAATGAAAAAAGTGTCAAAAGAAGCCACAAAAATGGGCGGCAACGGAGGTGGCAACAGGCGGCGGCACCGAGCCATTCGAGGTTGTTTTTGAGGCTTTTTTGGCACTATTTTTGAGGCATTCTTCAAGGCAACGTGTTGCTGGATATCTGTAATGCCCCGATTTCCAACGATTAAACCCCACAAAAACCAAAACGAAAACGAGATTTTATTTGTAAAACAAAATATATCATTTTGTGCCATAAAAGGTAACCCCATGCTTTTCCAACCAAAAATCTCCTTTTAAAACAAAACTCAACTTTTCCACACAGCGGCTTGCTCGAGCGGACTCTCTACCACTCGAGCGGTGAGACACCCGAGATATTTTCAAGTCGAAAACCAAAAAATCTTTCCAAGTCTAAAAAACATACCAAAAATATCACTTTTGAACTAGGGTTCAAACTAACAAAATATATGGGACAAAAATATTTATATGATAAAAAAGTCATTCTTTCGACTCGTAATGAACCAAATAAGGCATCAAAACCCATAGGTAAACACCCAGACATATGGAATTGGTACATAACAACAAACCCAAGGTTTCTCTCATGGATCATACAACCTGCATGCATAAAAATAAACCCCACAAGGCTTACAGTATAAGTTTTCTATTCTCAAAACATTATATATCCCAAGCACGGCTAAAACAAAAAGGAAAAACTAAGAAAAATATTTCGCCACCTCCGGCTTCTCTAGATCACCCTGCATGATCATGTGTACCTGAAAAAAGTTTTCAAATTCCACACCGTGGGCCAAGGCTCAATAGAAAACAGACTACCACATTGTAAAAGTAGAATATGCTATCATAAATATAATAATAATATTCCAACTTGTACAAGCCTCAAATACAGTTTTGTGCTAACCACATTAATTCACACGCAACACATGCATCTTTACGGGCTCTCACTGTAGGATTAAAATCTGCCCCTCATTATACAAATCTTTATGGGCTTTCACCGCAGGACAAATAATCACCCCTCAATATGCAAATATTCACGGATTTTCACTGCATGACGAATAATCACTTCTCATTATGCATGAATCGATCGAGTTTGCACACACATGACCATATACAAATATCAAAAACATATTTTAACGTCATCCATCTAACAATGGGGACCAACCAATGCTAAAATAAGGCTCAACCCCAAGGGTTATCTCCAAACATCCAAGATTAGGTTTTCTCAAACATTTACATAAACCCTTTCAGTTTTTAAAACTCCTCTTTTCGAAAATAACACGAACACATACATCTCCCAAAGTCATAATAAATCATAGAAATGCACAACATGCTTTTTATCCACCTAAACACGGCTTAAACACGAGATTTGATATTTAATGCATTTTAAAATGGTAAAAAGATAGAAAACTCCACGTAGCACCCCTTTAAGACAAGATAGTCCAGGATCCTACCTCGGTGAGTTAAAACTCAAAATTTTGAAATCCAGCTAAAAACCAAAGTTGCCAAAACACGATTTCGTTCGGGTGAATGCGAAGCCCACTGCGAGGATATCGAGGATCACCTATCCGAATGCCATGATTCGAACCCGAACCAAGCCTAAAGCTAGAGAGAAGATAGAGATTTTGAGTGTTCTTGGTGGAGAGAGTGGAAGAAACTTGCAAATGAAGTTATTATCCAAAAACCAAGGCATGTGTTGTCACATAAATATCTCGCGCCCGGCTGTCCACTCAAGTGAACAGGGCTCCGCTCGAGCGGTCCCCCACCAACCTAACTATCGGCCACCTACTTGCTTGAGCAAATAGAGATCTGCTCAAGTGGCTCTACTCTCAGCTACCAGTCCACTCGAGCGAACAAAGCATTGCTCGAGCGGCCATTGCTGGGTGAAACCCCGAATAAAAGAAGTAGGACCAAACCCATGCATGCATTGCACATATAAAAACATATTGTTTTATAATGATGAAAGCAATAACTGACACATCGTATAAACGTTATAAAAATAAAATAGAATCGGGTCTCACAATATCAGTGCTAAAAATAGGAGAAAACGGGAACCAAAACGGCCACAAAAAAAAGGCCGAGCAGGCGGCAATAACAGGTGGCGGTGCAAGGGCAAGCAACAGGGTTGTTTTGACGGCCATTGGAAGCTATTTTTTGTGCTATTTTTGAACTAGGGTTATTACAGAAAAATAGTATTTTTCGAGGGCTATTTTTCAAAAAAAATGGCATCGAGAATAGAGTTCGAGAGAGGCGGCTTGCGACGGTGCCGGTGGTCTGGTGGTAGTGATGCTGGTTCGGAGCTGTTTTGGCTGAAATTTTTTGATGTTTTCGAGGCTTGGGAGTGTTATATATGTATAACACTACATATTGTGGAATCTTGTTGCAACTTGGATGCCGAAAGCTAATTGAGAAAATGATTGAAAGATTACAACTTATCTTTGAACAGGAGACTGAAACTCATCAGA
>JAULJZ010134842.1:0-10795 GCA_032270985.1 Heliamphora pulchella | reverse complement strand
ATAGGGTGTAAAATGTAAAGAGCATTTTTCAATGTACCACGACAGATAAATTATTTTCCAACCATAATACTGCATGAGAGTTTATTAAAAGAAATACAATATCCATCATTCCCCAAATAAGAAATCGAAACTAAGTTCCACCTGATTTGGGGTACATATAAAATGTTTTTCAAAATTAAACACTTATTATTACTAAAATAAAGAACTACTTCTTCCACTGCAACAGCAGACACCTGAGAGTTATTTTCCATCTGAAGGTAGACCTCGTCCTCTCTAAGTTGCTTGGTTACCTGGAACCCCTACAAAGAATTGCATACATGATTAGTAGCTTCCGTATCTACACACCAGGTTTTCGTAGATACAACCGCTAAACATAATTCAACTACTAGAGAAAAAGCAATACATGCAGCTGGCTTGTTCTTCCGGTCAGGACATCCCTCTTCCAGTGTCCTGGTTTCTGACAAAAATAGCACGTGCCCTGTGGCGCCTTTACCTTCGCCTTGGCAAGCGATGGCTTAGCCTTGCCAACCTTCTTTGCATTTTCATGTTGCCGCCCTTTCTTCTTCTTCTTGCCACTTCTTGGCCTAGAAGTAGAAGCTCTTTCAGCAACAAATGCATGGATTGGCTTGCGGATAACACCTTTCGCTGCCTGTAGTTCTTTCAACAATTCAGCTAGAGAAAAATTTAGTTTGTTCATAGTATAGTTTAGGCAAAATTGTTGAAACGAATCAGGCAGTGACTAGAGCACGATATTGATTTGGAATTTCGCATCGATTTCTACTCCAAGGACCTCCAGCTCGTTAAGAAGATCGATCATCTTCAAAACGTGGTCCCTAGCAGGTGTACCCTCAGCCATGGTTGTATTCATGAGAGCCCTCATGGTCACCTGCCTTGTTGCCCAATCCTGATCACCAAACATTTCTATAAGGTTCAACATGATCTCAGCTGCTGATGTCATCGACTGATGCTAACTTTGCAGAACATCCAACATAGATGCCAAGATGTAACAGCTAGCCATCTGATCAGCCTTCACCCACTTCTGATAATCCTGGATCTCCTGTTCGGTGGACCCACTATGAGAAATGGGAGGACATGGGTCATGCAACACAAACCTATAGTCGTCAGAAGTAAAAATAATATCGAGGTTCCGTTTTCACGTGATAAAATTTGGTCCAGTTAGTTTATGTTCCTTGAGAATTACCGCAAGTGGATTGAATGATCCCATTATTAATCCTGAGAAACAAAAGAGAAAAACTTTTTAATTCTTTTATCAAATTAGGGTCCCTCAACCTTTTAATTTAGAAAAGAATTATTGGCAGCCCGAATCCTTCGTGATTAAGCAGGCCACATAGTGTGGACGTCTACTAATCAACACCCGTCCGGACAGACATGCCAGTCTATTAATTTACTGTAAGAACCAAATATCATAATAAAAAATCACCGGCTCAGAGTCACATCAATTGATAGGTCACGTAATGTGGACGTCTAATAATTAACGAATAAAGAACTATTAGGTTTTTCATTCTTTGATATAGGACATTTTATGTAAATAAAATAGCCAATTAATTTTGGTCCCCACAAATAAAAACAGTGACTACTTAGGGAGGATATTTTTATTCACAGGTTAAGTGTATAACCATTACTCTTAATTTGAAAATACCGTGTCAAAACCCTAGGCTCGGTGTGAACGAACCCTACTTCGCACTATTTTCAAATCTACTTCTTTCGAAGATTCGCACTGGAGATACTATGATTATAGCACTTCCTTAGGGAGACCGAAAGTCGAAGCCGGCACGCGAGCTATAACCACATCTCCTATAACGTGTAATGGAGACCGTAGAGTTTATCTGTGAATAAACCCTTCTCCCACTTAATATTTTAAAAATCGAGAATTTTTTCTTTTTGTTTATTTTAAACGATTAAACATATTTTAATTTTCTATTAAAATAAATTCGATTTTAATCAATTAAAATATTTCTTGTTTAACCATAATAAAATAAATAAAAAAACTTCCTTATTTAATTTTGCAAAAGAAATTAATTACCCGGGTTATAATTAAAAAATCTTAATTAATTTTAACACAAAAATTAAATAAATAATTATATATTTATTTTTCTATTTTAAAAATTGTTAGGATTATTTATTTTATAAAACCGTTTTTCCTAATATACTTTTAATAATTAAAATAATGCATAAAAGAAAAAACAAATAAAATAAAATCCATCCACGCAATTAAATAAAACAAATAAATAAATAATTAAATAACGACAAAATAAATATAAATTAAGTCGTAATGATCCGGTCCATCCGTTTAATCTTTTAATCCGACGGTCTCGATTAAAGATTAAACGTCTAGAGTTTTGGAACCTTAAACAAACCGTCAAAGATCCGAAACTTTTCCTCAGCCTCCGGACCATCGTCACAGTCTCGGAACACCGCTGGAACACCAGAAAAATGCTGAAAAAGAAGCCCAAACAACCCCTTAAGTTGCCGAGAATTCTGCTGTGTAGGCAGCACTGCGCCGCCTTTTTCCAGCCGCTGTTTGGCCGCCTTGCCGCCACTTTTGAACCCCCAAAAAATTATGGTAGGTAGAGCACATCGAGGTCTTGATCTCCAATAAAAATTGCGTTAAAATTCGAATCTGAAGTACCCCGAAAAAATCCTCAAAGTGCCGAAATTTTTGCAGGGCGCCATTGTGCGCGACCAGCTTTGAAGCACCTTTTGACCCCTTTGCTGCCATCGTCTAACCGCAACCGAACCACCATCGGATAGCTAACGGACAACCTTAATTTCAGCGAAAAAATCGCGTCGAAAAAAATTGCCGAAAGCCCCAAAAACGAGCCACTGTTCTGCCGAACAGGCCATGCCGCCGCCTCCTTGTCCTTCTTCTTTCGTTTTTGTTTTTCGTTTTGCGTGATCCGATTACAATATTAATTCAGAAAAAAATGAATGAAATAATAGATTACATCGTCAAAAATCTGTACCCCACGTAGGAGGCGTACAACCGATCTAATCTTGAATCAAAACCGTCTGGATAAACGATTAAAAAAAACGATATAAACCATACATACATTTATACATGCATTTAACCGGATCATAATGGCATAGGTTGCAAAACAAAGGTTAGTACAATAGTTTTTCATGAAAAACGCAACCACGGTTCTGATACCATTGTTGGAGCATAAATAAAAAATTTTGAACCGACGCCGTGACCGTAAAAAACGACGTGTGCATTTTTCATGAAAACAAAGAACAATATTAATCTTAATAGCATGATACCTTTATGAAACTTGTCGAAAAGTTTTAAGAAGTCTCGAATACGTTGAAGACGACCTTGCAACCTTCTCACGTATGTCCCAGACGCACTACGACGATCACGGTGTGTGGCCACCGATTCCGATCGAGGAGTTTTTAGTCTATCTCCTATGAGTCTCGGCTTATGTTATATAACACATTTTAGGTGATAACAGGAAAAAAAATGGTCGAACGAGAGGTATGGCCGTGGTGACGTTTTTGGGGGTTATTTGACAAGGATTACTGATATGAGTAGAAAGATTTTTTGGGAATTGAATATTGTAAATGCAATTCTTTTGATACATTGGAAGGATATATTTGATTTGGTAGGAATTCGTTTTGTTAGGCTCTAAGGCCTGTACTCATGAATTATATGCATGTGAGAATGTTAAGCATGTATTTCGGGTTATTCCTTAGTTGTCCTATGAAATTCTATGGTTTAGAATGTCGGGTTTCAAGTTTTTGAGAACTTGAAAGTTATTTCAATGTCAAACGTATGTTTTAACTTTAACCTTTTCTCTATTAAAAACTATGCTCAAGGGATAAGAAATTTTGGTGTTTTTCCAACACTTAGAAATTTTTTTAGCATTTTGCTTATTTTACTCTCGGGTAGTCCACCGCTCAAGCAGTGTTGGGTCTACTCGAGTGGTCTTTGCTGGGAGGTTTTGTTAGGATTCTTCGGATGATTGTTTTACAAGCAAGGTGAGCTCTTTTACTCCTATCTTTTACAATGAAACGAAATGTTTTGACTTTTAATTTAAATAAAGTTCGACTCCCTCCAATTATTTTTAACTCAATTTCAACTTGAATTCTTTTATTCGGTTTACCTTCCTATCTATATCGTGGGGCTTTATAGTTACGTTATAGGGGCTTGACAGATTGATATAAGAGTTTTAGGTTTGAATACCTAAGAGCCGTGAGAATGATTGATCCATTGCGTGAGAGTTTGAATTGATATGTGACACTTATGTATTGATGTGTTTGCATGATATATCTGCGATGTGACTTGATGTTTGCATGCTATGTGGTATATGGGTATGGAAGTTAAATCTTTGGGATGATGTGTCTTGCCCCTGGATGTCCGGTCAACTCGTTCTGGATTCGAGTTAGAAAGGCATTTGACCGACGTCCATTGTAACAAAAAATCCTAACGAGTTACCTGGATTGGTGTGTCATTCCTAAGTGTTCTCATTAGTATATTGATATGTGTTGATGTGATGTGACCTGATAATGATCAATGTATTTACTTGGTTTTAGAATGTTAAGTGTAAGAAGGTACACAGTGAACATCCTTTGGGAAGAAAAAGTTAAGTTGAATTTCATGTTGATGGTCTTTTATAATTTCGTTCATATAAACATTATGCCTCTAAGGCTAGAGCGGGGCCATGGTCAGGATTGTGATACAGGCCATGGAAATGTAACTCGATTTTTGTTGATTGCTATGGGTATAAGCTCATGAGTTGAGTGTTGATTACTCTTGTGCGTGGTAGAACTTGCTTGCATGTTATGACCACTGCATGAGTTAGTGTTGGCATTAGTTAGTTGGTTGTTGTGTTCTCATATCATCAGGGTTTCATCCTGATGCTATTAAGGCATAGGTAATTGTTTGGTCTTTTGTTGAGAACTTTTCATGTGGCATAATAGTACCGAAAGGTGAGTTGTATTATTATTAATCTTATGATTAGGTGTGGTAGGGTGTTTGGGACCCCTCGAAGATCATCTATTATGATTGGGTTATGTGATGGTGATAATACCCCTCTATTAAAATTCTCATATGATATGGTTTTGAGTATACTGAGAATTATGTACGTCATGAGTCATGCTATGTCTTGAGCCGTGTACTCGAGAATGGGGTATGGACAAGAACATAATGGATGGGAGCGTAATAATCATTGACCTATGGTATTTTGAACTCTTTGACGTAAATGATTTTGGGGGTGTCCTTTGCCATGTGGGGTGTTATTGGTAGTCATAGTGATACCTTGTTGCTTTGAAAGCTTGCTTAATAACCCTTATGTCCTTTTCCTAGCATGTTGCTGAGTTATGTTTTATTGGAATTTGGGAATTGAATTACGGATAGGTAGCTCATAGATATACTCAATGGGTTAACAATGAAGTTGTAGATATGTTAGGATGTGTGTTGGTCTTGGTTATGATTCTGGCGTGCGACAATTATAGGTCCTTTAGGAATTATACGGGAGTAAAGGCTTGTGGTTTTGATCGTTATTCTTATGATTAGGAGGTTGTGCTGAGAAGCTATCTTTAGTGAGAACATAGATATGTACTTTGGTGAAGTTGAGATATGGGAAGTGTCAAATCTTTTTCACATGACGATGTGGTTACTTTGGGTGTCTTCCATATAAGTGATAAGTGCACTAACCTTAAGGGTCCCATGATAGATGTTGTTGGTATAGTTGATCCAATTGCTTGGGATGGAAGTTGTTTATGTTTTGGATCTGGGGTGTAGAGGTGGTTATGTTGTCTTACCCTTAGGGGTGAAGTATGGAGTAGTAAAGTTAAACAATGTACCTTAATGGTTTGAGTGGCCTAAGGTTGACATGTGAAAATCATTAGATCTAAACTGTATATGGTCGTTCTTATGCCCGAACAATATAGTGTTGATAATGTTTGTATAGTCGTGGGAGTTATGGGTAACTCCAAATGTGAAGTCTCAAATTTGACCTTTCTCGATTAAGCTCTTTATGTTTTCTTTTGAGGTTTTGGCCTACACAGTGTGCTCGAGGCCGTAGAGTGGTTATTGTTTATCCATTTTGGGTCATAGCAGATTAGCACCACCTTGTAAGGGTTCGGCCTCGGGATAATATGAGTGTTTCATGTTGTACCTTGTGTGCACTTGGTGATGAACTTATAATCGTGAGACACGTGGTGTGGAGCATAATGAAGTTAATGGTACTCGATGTGTATGAGTGGGGTCTGAGTTTGAGAACTAAGTGTAACGAATGGTATAATCATCGTGATTGGGGTCGACAACTTCTGGTACGACGAAGTTCAATGTCATTCTAAAGATAAGTGGATAGAGTCCTCCTGGATCGAGTATTTAATGGTTATCCTAGGATGTGGTGGAGTTGAGTGGGAGTCTCTGGTTAACTGATTTCTCCAGAGAGAGAGAGCTACCTTGTAGATTGTTATCATGTTTGAATTGATTTACCCTGGTTAGGTGTGAATGCCGGGACCTTTTGGTTGATTCTAAGATTGGTGGTTTTCTAAGAAAATTAAAATCTTCCTATATCTTGTACCCTTGTCAAGGTCCTTTGGGTTGTGCCCTGTACCATCATGATTGAATGAGTGTAGGGCTGGTTCCTCATAGATTTTTTGTGAAGATTTGTTTGCTCTACACTGTGAGTATAAGTGTTTGGGTTGTGTCCCTTGAGATATCGGGTTGGTAAACCTGGAGCGCTTGCCCCTTTTCTAAAGGAAGAGTTAGCGTTGAGGTGTAGAATTTATGTCTGTAGTGATAAATCAAAGGTTGTTTGATAGTTATGTAAGACATATTCTAGTTAGTGCAGGAATGATGATATCTTTAGCTTTTGTTCAAGCGAGATTCTTGCTAAAGTTTCTGTGATCGTGTTATTCACCTTGTGGGACCCTAGTAGTCCGTTATGAGTTTCAGTTTGCATTTTGTGTGGCGTTTGGAACTGCTTAGTTTTCTTGGAATTAGTGTTCGATTACCCGCTCGTGATAAGGATACTATTTATGTGCAATCGAGCTTGAGATTATTAAGAGAACATGGTTTAGATGTGGGTCTCAAATGAGTTTAGTTTGAAAACCCTTCGTCAATGTGGCCTCTTAGACCCAACCTGTTTGTCTAGATTGGAGCGTGAAAGTCTTGTCTGTAACGCCACAAATCTCGGAAGCATCCTGAGCGACAATTGACTAATAGGACTGCGAAACTTAAATAACGGTAATACACATACAAGCCAAAAAGAAAACTGCGTAGAGTTATATAGTACAGACCCAAATAAAAATCTTTTCGAAGTACGTCGAATAATACAAGAAACAAGTAGATAACCACAGAACTAGTACTACGTGGCCGAGGGAGGTATGGGATGAAAGCATGAAACTCTTAATCAAGACTCTATGTCCGCATCAATGTACTCGTCAATAAGCTCTTTTAGCTCTTCGGACCCTAGCATGGAATGCCAGAGAAACTCACACCAACATACAAATATTTTCAAGTAACAGGTCAAAACACGACCGATAAAAATAGCAGGCTAATCATGACAGTGATTATGATGAGAAATGATGCAACCAATTTAATTTTCTAATCCAATTTAAACTTAAGTTTTCTAGGTTCTCCCAAATCGAGGTGAACCATCCTAAAACCCCATGATCCCTATCACGCTGACTAAGTCTACCGACCGACAAAGAGCATTTCTTAAGTTGTGGGATGACTACACAGCGGACTAAGTGTCTAGTAGGGTCATCAGTGACGGTAAGGGCATGGACAAGTCAATACTTCAGATCCTCGACTCTCAAGTCAAGGTCAAACGCAAGATCGCGAAATTTTACTTCTATTATTACGCCACCCGAACCGCCTTCACCAAAATACAAATATCACAGTAATGTGCATTTAGCACTTGGGGCAAAAAACGTTTCAAAATAAATCATGGCATATAACCAATATCACAAAATTTCTAAATATCCAAATTTTCATGTATTCCAATTCCATCAATCACGGTATCAACCCTAAGTTTAAATTTTTATTCTTTTCTTAAAATAAAACGGTGAACCCCGTAAAACCCACCCAATGATGACATATCATAATAATTTAAACTAAACATACAATTTAAAATTTACCTAGCATGGCATGGATTATAAGGTATGTGAATAATATGTACAAATTTTATAAATAATAATTTAAATACATTTTTTTACAAATAATTTAGACGAATGACATATCACATACATGTATGGAATTTAACCAAGATTGCATGCAAGTGTCCAATCATCATAAGCACTTAAAACACTTTAAATAACATAACCAACTTAATAAATCAACTCAAATATGGCATAAAGTTAAGAACTTAACAAGACAACCTATAACACTTAGGCATATTTACATTCAATCAAGAAAAGTACAGACTTTTACTACAATTCAGTAGGGTTTTAAAATAGTAAAATGTGGAAATAAATTCTGAAAATTGGTAGGAAGTATATTCGGGATGTTTTGAACACTTTTCATGTTGAATACTTTTCAGGATTTGGCCTCTAAGATCTCGGTTTTTGCAAAACGAAATTGTGTGACTGTGTAGAGATTTATTACCAGAACAGTGGCAAGATTTTCAGTGGCTTTGAAAAATAAAAAGGGAAACTTAGACTCATTGAGTGATTTTTATAATTTGTACAGAGGTATATCTATGAGTTATGAAGCTCTGAGCGTTGGTCTTGCATCAAAATCATTGTTTTTTAATTTGTTAAAAATTTTCTACCAAATAGTGTCCAGATTCGACACACTTTGGGAAAATCGGTGCCATTTTCTCTATACACATGAAAATAGGTTGATTCCAGTGGGGTTAGAAAGATAAAATATTTATCTATCCAACCACATAAATATTATACGGAGAGCTTACTTCTATAGTAAATGGCATGGATTCAAAGTGATATGTCCAAACAGTCATTTTAACCCGATTTATTTTTTTATTTTTAAAAAAATGAGAAAATAGATTCGGATCTCAAGAAAATTTGTGCATGTAAATAATATATCCATAAAATTACAGTAAAAATTTTAGAAATTTTTGATGAGTCTAGATCCACACAAAAATTCAAGAAAAATCGAAGTTTTGATGAAAACCTCTCTGGACAGATTTGAGGAGTGTAGGGACATGAATTTTTCTTGGCTCTTGGTCTCATATATTCTTTGCATGCATGGCTATATCTCTCATGTATATAATTTAGACTTGAGCTATATACCATGTACATGGATGAAAATCAAAAGAAGGTGGTGAATGGTGAGGAAAGAGAGAATGAACAAAAAATAAGCCTTATGACCACATCTTATGAGTTTGAATATGAATCTTAGGTTTTGGTGAGATTAGGAGACTTGTAAATAAAAAATAAATATATAAAGATATTGTTTCTACCTTAATTTAAAGAGTTGATAAGATATAATATTGAAGAACTTTGAAAAAAATCACCCAAGGATGTTAAGAACACCCAGAACTCTAAGCTTTTTTTTTCTTTTTCTCTCTCTAGCCCACTTAAGCAACACTTGGAAAATTTGAAGAATAAAAATCTGGTTTGGGAATGGGAGGTGTGACCCAACCATGGGGAGGGATTTTGGACTTTTAAAATAAATTTTGTAGGGTTAGGAGGCTCATGATGGTGTGTAAGGCCTAGGTAGAGCTAATTCCATTCAAAATTTATGTATGTATAACACAAGAATATAAAATAATGGTGGAGTGTAATAGTTTCCATAATGGCCGGCCATGAGGGGGAAAAATTGGCTCCATTTCAAATTTTGTTGTATAATATTGCTTTATTATATATTTAATGATATATGTGTACTACATTGTTCAAGAATTGTATCCATAAATTAACTTAATGTATATTTTTAACTATGAATATTAAAGATTTGAATTAATATAATAATTTTAGGTGTTGTACTTAATTTTTATATCTTAGTTTAATTATTACATTATTTAGTTGTGGTAGTTGGGCTAAATTTTAATTTTTTTTTTGTATAATTTTCGTAACTTGATGTATATTTTTAATTATTTTTATATTAGTTTTGATTTAATTTAATGAATTTAGATTTTAAAACTCAATTTCATGATTTAATATTATTTTATCACTATTTAATTATTTATATATTGTATTAAGTCTCTTTATGTTAATATACAAGTTGGCTTAAAATTATATTATTATATTAGATTGTTACTTTTGATTATAATATTAGGTTACTTATAGAGATTTATACATATATATATATATATACATATATATTAAACTATTTTTTATCTTTTGATTATTTTATATACTAAAGTAACTTTTACTTTTTTTTTTACTTTTGAATTATTTTATTAGATTGTAGAAAAGAGTGTAATTGTATATACATATCCTCCTACACATATATACGTATACATTTATAGTGTTACTTTTGATTATTTTAATAGAGATTGAGTGTTGTAGAGAATTATAGTTTATTAATTATTTTATTGCGTTTGTTGTAGAGATTCTCTTAAGTATGTATGTATACTTATGTATACAAAGTTTGTGTTAGAGTTTATGTGAGTTTGTGTTGTAGTCACATAATTAATTAAAAAGATTATTATTATTATTATTATTATTATTATTATTATTATTATTATTTTTGCGGTTATTATTATCATTATTGTTATGATTCTTGTTATTATTGTTTACTTATTTATTTTTAAATCCTAGTGTTGAGTGATCGTGACGATATAGGCGACTACACTACAGTTATACTACCGTTGTTATTATTTTTTTTAACATTTATTATATTAATTGGCTATTTGTTTAT
>JAULJZ010134820.1:0-10796 GCA_032270985.1 Heliamphora pulchella | reverse complement strand
ATATTATATTTTATTAGTTTATAAGTTTATTAGTTCATACTTCATAGTTTATATTAGTTTATAAGTTTATAATGTATAATTAATTTATTAGTTTATTTAATTTTATTAATTTTTATAATTTATTATTAGTTATTAAATCATTAAGTTATTAATTTATTATATAAGTTAATACTTTATTTGCAACGGGCCCAACTATTCGTTGCAGGGCTAAAAGGCGGGGTCAAGGAGTGGGCTAACTGGCGGGCCAACAGATCGGGCCTCGGTCCGAACCGTCTCACGGGCTTCAAGAGATAGATCTAGGTTTAAAAATCTTATATTCGGACTCAAACGGAATCGAATTTTTATCGGACTAAACTTGACCTGCACAGTACTAGACCTTAGGTGGGTCTCCAATCAAAATTACAACCCTACTCTTAGTTTACTATATAGATGATATCACATCATATTTTTAATAAATAAATAATTACAACTTACACAATATAAATTACTATTTATCTTTTTTAACTACCAAACAAAAATAAATCTATCATGTCCTGAACAGAACCAATTAAAAACCCCGTGCTCGAAGGCTAAAAAAAAAAAATCCAGCCAATTCCCGATGAATCGTGGGGATAAATTGCCTCGTGGCCGACAGCTATACGTTGCGCTTCACTCTCTCTTTATGCTTTGACTTGGAGACCGCACGTGATCTCCCCTCCAATCCAATCCACCTGCACAGTGCACACTGGGTCCAATTTTCGTAATTGTTTTTTTAAATAAGCTATAATATTTTGATACACTACGGGATATGATATTTTATAAATAATATTTAAAAATAAATAAAAAATTTATAATACATCATAAATATAATACTTAAAATATTATATTATTTGATACTTAAATATGATCATAATATTATTATTCTCATTTTTTCTCAAATTGCCATTAGCTTAAATTAAGAAATAAAAAACACATAAATCATTCTTACTATTCACTATAGAACTCGAACCCACCATCACCACAATAAGAATGGGACAATTGCTAAAGGAGCTGAATGTTATAGCCCCAAAATTAGCGAGGCGTCAGAAACTTAGAGAAGAGCAATTCAAGGTATTGGAGGCTCCATTGTGGAGGGCTTCTCAATGTGGCAATGGTAATTAGTTGTGAATAATCATTCCATGTATTTTTATTTTTCTAACTTATTAGAAACTTATATACTATTAGTAAAATCAGAATATAATAAATAATAACTAGTGCCTCGGACACACGCAATACGTGTGCAACTCGAATTATTTTTAAATATAAATAATTAATATATTCTTTGAATAATCTACATATACAGATATTTAATTTTCAAGCAATTGAATAAATAATGATTAAACCTAGAAGAGTCTGGTAGTTATATGCTTGTATTTAAAGAGAGAAAGGGTGGACAGTTGTAGGCAATTAAGGGTAATTTAGGAAATAAAAAAATTCATATAGTTTCAATATTGGAGAACACCAAACGGGTTTTCTCCCTTTATTAGATAGAATAGATAAAAGTCCTTTTCATTTACTCTCAAAATATTTAAGCACAATTGAGAGAGTCTTATAAGGGCTGTACCAATTTTGATATGATCTGAAGTGTTTGATCAGAGTTAATTCATGCACCCGATTGTTAAATGTTTATAACATTGGACGGCTTAAGATTGAATTCCATTTATAAAGTGGCTGCACTTTTTAATAAAACTTCCCAGGCCCTGACTATATGGTAATTATGCGCTTATTTCGCTTCTCTCTATTTTTTTTTAAAATTTCTTTTCTGTAATTATTGAGCCAGCACATTGTTTTGATGGTATAAAAACAAAAGTTTTTGTTCCGTTGGTTGAAAAGTGGCTTTTCTTGGGTTTATATAAGGAAACCTTTTGTTATGTTTTGTTTGGTTAAGGTGTGGTTTAGAGTAATGGCGTGGACTTAACTTATGGTGTCAGTGAGTCCATGATAGCGCACCTTGCGCAAATTTTCGCATACATCTTTGTACGCGATTTATTTTAAATTAATTAAACGAATTTATTTAATTAACAATAAATTTTCAGTTTTAACTCAAAAGGTGCGTTTTCACCCAAAAGGTATCATTTTTAATAACTGATTTTTTGTAAAGGTTTTTCTGAAAAGTTGTGTTTTATTTCGAAAAGCCACTTTTTTGCTTTTAAAACTAAACCCATTTTCCTTTTTTGAACAATTAGACAACTTAACTCTCTACATTTAAAAAAAAAAACTTTTTTTTGTCAAAGAGAATTTCGAGGAAAGGACTTCAATTTTTGCTGATTGCAATTCTTCACAAAAACCGTTTTGTTGTATCCTACGAACGACTTTGTCAGAATCCATCAGTATTCTTTCGTAGTATGAGCAATTTACGTTATAAAGAAAGTATCTTTAGATACGTCTCCAAGTATTCTGTTCATTAATTTTTCCAACAGCAATAACTTACTATTAAAGCTTATTTGACCTTTCCCTTTAAGAACAAAACCTATTTGCATTCCAAACAAACTTAAAAATGTAACAATGAAGTCTAAAAAAAATTAACTTTCTTTTCAAAAGAACAAAAAGTCATAATACAACTCAAACAACTTTTAAAAAAATAGGAGCACATTAGGCATTAGGTATATGAAAACATCCCGTCAATTTGTTTTGAACTCGTCAAGTCGCACTAACTTTGCGAATGATATGAGTAAGTAGATTGAGTTAGGTGAATTGAGTAACAAAAACCAAACGAATGGAGGAGTCGAGATAACTTGAGAAGGGACCCACAATAAAAAAAATTAATGATTTAAAAATCATGAAAAAATTTATTTTGTGTTGGCTAGCATTAAGAATTAGAAAATAGGAAAGAGTGGCAACGTACATGTCGTTATACATACAAGTGGGGAATAAGAATCTAACTGGAGCCAAACACAGCACAAGTAAGGTGGAGGATGTCAAGCAGACAATAGAAGGGCCCATCCGCCGCTGCACCGCTTCATTGCCCATAGTGCCATAGTTTGCCTAATATAAAAATTGTCACCCCCACCCTCACGCTTCAGCTGAAGCAAACTAGGTCAACTTCTACCCCTCTCAAAGTCTTAGAGCATCTCTAACCCTAATATTATTTTGACTACTTAAAATAAATTTGTTAATCAAATAAAAAAATTTTCGTCGGGATCAACAGAAAAAATAAATTATCAAGCGATTGTATTAAGGTTGTCAACCAAATAAAATATTTTTCGTCCGGATCGATAGGAAAAATGAATTATCAAACAATTGTGTTGACATTCAAAGTCTTGTTTAAAGATTTCACTGGAAGAAACTTAAAATCCAATAAGTTGAACGAAAATAAAAAAAACTTTTATCGTTAAAGAAAATGAAGATAATTACAATGCAAAAAAAAAAGAAGAATAAGGGTACAAGAACTACTACTAGTAGTAATTTTCCCAAACAATCCCGATAGATGATTAGGAGTAATCTCCTTTCTTATCCTTAAATATACATGCATATAAAATTCATATGCTTGACATAAATTTGTTGTTGTAATGATATATAACTACCCCAAATTATCTAAAACCCCACCTTTGGAAAACCCATCTAGGTTTCATTGACTCTAAATCATATGTTTTATTTTTTCTGTCGCTTACACAATTTTGAAACTTTGACGCCCCCACGCGCCTTGAAGCTAATGAACAGTTACTAACCTAAGCCTCATATTCAATCTTTTCAAAAATTTTATAATAATTTTTTATATATATATAAAATGATCTCATAAATAAAGAATAAGTTTTTTACTTTTAGGTTTTGGTATTTAGTTAACACTTGAAAAATATTTTTCAAAACAAAAGAAATAGTAGAACTTTATGGTCAAAACACTGCAAACAATTTTTTGATGTTTGAGATTTCATCTTTCCGTGAGTGAAATGCCTCTTATCTCTCATTATCTCAAACAGACAATCAAACCCACGAGGGCCATACTTGAAAAACTAAAACCTAAGAAAATCTTGGGTCTAATGATATAAATATTATTTAAAAAACATTTTATTGGAAAATGCTCAGAGCCACTTATAGCCAATTTTATGTATAACATTATCGGGGCCAATTTTATGTATGACATTATCGGGGGAATTGTACCCTGTAGTGATAGTGGACGCCTCGATGAATAGGTGTTGAATATTTCTATGTAGAGGTGCGAACCATGCTGCTTTGAGCTAGTGTGGCGGATTGACAACAACCATAAAATTGATATGGGCACTAGTTATTTTCAAGGTGATTTGCAGAATTCAAGTCATGAGATTATTGGGTGTATCTTGTATTCGGCAAATTTATATAATTAGTATTTTATATGTATTTAGGTTTAACTAGAGTTGTGAATCCATAAGAAATCTAAAATCTAATATATGTAGGTTTTTTATAATTATATGGGAGTTAGAGTTCTTTTACCTATAAATACGAATCTTATAATTGTAGTAAGTTGTGTAAAGAATTGAATAAAAATGGTAGAAGTGTAGGGAGAGAAAAAAAAAATGCTGAGAGCACTGGGGTAATCTTTAAGCGAGAAAAACGTAATTTGTTTCAAGGCTCGGGTAGTGGGGAGCCAAAATTTTGGGTTTAGCTCGAAATATAATAGGGAATTCAAGGGTTATGTTGAAAACTTTTTAACACCTTAAAAATCAAAAACTTTTAAAAACCCTTATATTTGAAAAATAGAATCGCCACTTGATTTTTTAAAAAAATAAAAAAATAAAAAAATAAAATCACTAATCTTTAAAACGTTTAATCAGAGAAAATATAAGTTTGGGGGTAAAGGTATGAATCGGGGAAGACATTAGGCACCCCGTTTGCTCAACCGTGAGGTTAGCCTTTACTAATTATCATTAGTTCTTAATTAAAATTTTCAAATGCATACAAATATAGAAAATGATAATTAAGAGAGAACAAGCAAAATCAAGTAAGAAAATACATATTCTAAATATTTAATCATGTAATAAAATAAAACAAAGCATAAAAAAAGCTTATTTTCAAATTATGCTATATCTAAACTAAAGGATACATAATAAAAGCCGCATGCAATAAAAAAAGTATAAAACTATTAAAGAAATTGATAAACTCTAATTATGCACAAACTATGTTAAAGGATTCATGATAGACATAGCATGCGATAAGTGAAAAAAATAATTCTAAATCCTAAACTTACTAATATTACATTACAGGATGCATACTGAATTTCACAGGCTGTTAACAGAATAATAAAACAGCAAAATTAAACTACTAGAACATCAAAAAGGTTGCTACCATAATCCACAGAGGTTACAGTCGTAATAAAAATAAGTCAAAATGTTGCGCTCGCAACATCAATCATTGCGCCCGTAAGGATATAAGTGCCAGAATATTACGACCGCAAGGAATTTAGGCATTGCTTGATAAATTCTAAGAAACAGTGTGTTGGGGTGTGAATGCATGATGCATCTATGATATAAAAAAGAATTACAGAAACATATTATAACTATTTTAATCAAAACACAATAAAATCATAAAAAGCTCGATACTAACTACAATCCTAGAATCAAATATTCAACAATAAAACGTGCAAACAAGGTAATTGAAACGACAAAATTCAATGGCAACAAATTATAAAATTGAACCACGAACTACAAATGAGGAGAGTGACATATGAATAACACGATAGAAATAATCAAATCAAAATATGAAAATATGCGATTAAAACATACGAATAACAAGTTAAATAAAAATAATAAATATGTAAATAACAATGTTGAAATTAAAAATTTAATCTGATCTCTCCATGGGGATAGAATGTGTGGAGAGAAAAGTATCAAGGATCGTGCAAATATACCTGGAACGTGGTATCTAGGTGTATCCTCAAGTCGTTGGGATGCAATGGTCGTTCTTCCGATCGCCAAGAAAATGTCCAACTCCAGTACTTGAGCGAGAGGGTAATGAAAGTATATAAGAAATCGGGGTTCAGATTGGTGGTTCAACAGAGTATCCACGTTCAAAACTTGTCCTCGATAAAGCGGCAATGTATCAACGTAAGTAATCGTCCCCTAAAAATGGTATCGAATGTATGTATTTATATAAAATGCCACCCAATGAGATGGTAACACGTCCCAAGCTCAGAAGATTCCCAAAAAGCTTGCGGTCGCTAGCTTTAAAGGTTGCGGCGTTAAGGTTGAAGGTTGCGGTCGCGATGTTGAAAGTTGCGGGTGCAAGGTTCAAAAGTTGCAGGTGCAATTACTTGGGCCAGTGAATAACTAAGTCGCAAGGCTTGAAGGTTGCAGCCTCAAGTTTCGAAAAATGTGATCTTATGGTTCGATTTCAACGAGTACTGGTCTTGAATCATGTCCTAATGATCGTTTAGAGACTTTGCACATCATCCCACTAGATTTTTATTATTGGATTCACCCGAATAAGCCTAAAATTTGATGGGGTCAAATTGGGATGTTTACAGGTTGTGGGTGTTAGGCAGGCTGTGTTGAATTACGTATATTGTTGATTGAGTTTTTCTTTGATGCGTGCATAATTGTGCTTCCATAGGCGTTTAGAGATTGGTGATTAAAATCCTAACACGTGGTATCAGAGCCAACGGCTGAAAATTCAAAGCCCTGGTGTATGATCTGAGCACAAATATATTTTTTATCTCTATTCGTATAGATGAAAGAATATTTACTTTGCATAAGTAAAGAAAAAAAAAGAGACAGCGACTTGGTATGGCGTGCAAAGTAAAAGGTAATGCATTGTACAATCTAAATTAGTTAGAGGTGGAGTCAAATCAGACGCAATTTTTTGATTTGATAAATGATTGGCACCCAATTTACCTCGGTGAATAAGTGGAGTGATAGCAGACACCTCGATAAATAGGTATCGAGTATCTCGGTGTAGATGTGCAGGTCATACTGGTTGGATTGTGGCGGATTGACGATTACAGCAGAATCGACGTCGACATCGATTATCTTCAAGGTGATTTGCAGAATTTAAGTGAAGTTGGAGATTATTAAGTGTGTGTCTTGTATTCTACGAACCCATATAATTAGGATTTTATAATTATATGGCGGTTAGGGTTTTAGAACTTACCTATAAATATGAGCTTTATAATTCTAGTTAGTTAGTGGAGAGTGAATCAAATGAATGGAGATGTAAGAAGAGGCGAAAAAATACCAAAGGCATTGGGGTTACACTTGAGCGGAAAAACGAGTTTGTTTCAAGACCCGAGTTGTGGGTATCGAATTTTAGAGTATTTTTTGTCTCATAATTGTATATTCTACGGTTATAGTGAATTTTCTACTTTTACCCGTGGATGTAAATGAGTTGTGCCGTATCACGTAAATTATTACATAATTTATTCTTTGATATATGCATGTGATTAATACTTTCGTTTGCGTTTAAAAATTAGTGTTCAAATTCTAATATGTAGTTAAATACACAACAAAAATAATTCATTTAGTACATAGTGAACTTTTTTGTTTATCGAAAACACATCACATAATATATTCATAAATGTTTAATTATTTTTCTTTTACAGTCCTTAATCTTGAGTAATGTTTTATATCAACAAATTCATCCACGCGCTTTGAGAACAAGTCTATCTTTCCTCCAATCATTTCATTCCACACCCGCAAAATAAATAATTAAGTATTTCAACTACATAATTTCGTATTGGTTATGCTAGACAAAGTCTACTAAGCTTTAAATAATAGTCTAATAAAAGCTTATAAAAATTAATGTCTATACATGCACCTTTAAAACTAAAACACAAAATATATATATATATATATATATATACTTTGTATAAATATTAATATATTATTTATCTATTCTTTAGTTTAGCAAAATTCTAATTAAATTACGGTATTTGCACCCATATCGATATTAATAGTATAGCTATGTGTCGACCGATATCAAATAATATTGGGTCAGTACATGATATAAAAATTTTAATACGTATATAAGTAATGATATTTAACATTGAAGTTTAATGAACTTTAGTAAGTATTTTCCATTTTATATTCATATATATAAGCTTTTGCGGTGGATAGAAATGACACATTTTGAGCTTTTGTCTCCCCAGTGCTCTTCCTTCTCCTTCCCTTCCCTGTCCCTGCACTCAGATCCTCGGCGTAGTTTCGTATTCTAATCTCTATTCAAAATTAGGGTTAGAGTTCCGAGTCTCTTTTTATATATATTTTCTCTCTCCCACATCTTTATTTTTATTTTACGTACTTCTTAAAATAAACTTTAGCAAAAAACAGTTTTTAATTTTGCTTTAATTTTTTATAATTTTCTCTCTTTCTGTTGTTTGTGTTTCTGTTTCTTTTGATGTTGTTGAGGGCATGGATGGTTTGGATTTAGGCACTGCTCGTTTCGTTCATCAGCTCCACCGCCCTGACTTGCACCTCCAGAGACACCCTGAAAATGAAGATGATCACAACAATAGGGGTCAGTTGTCAGGCGACCACCGCGATGACAGTGGCCACGAAGGGCTTGAACTTGTCACCGCCGGTGCAGGTGATGTCGTTGCTCGCCGGCCTAGAGGCCGACCTGCTGGGTCGAAGAACAGGCCGAAATCTCCTGTAATTATCACCAGGGAGAGTGCAAATACATTACGAGCTCATATCCTTGAGGTCACCAACGGCTGCGACATTTTTGACTGCGTTGCGACCTATGCTCGCCGCCGGCAGCGCGGGATCTGCATATTGAGCGGTAGCGGCACGGTGACTAATGTGAGTTTACGGCAGCCAGCGGCGGCGGGTGCGATTGTCACACTACATGGGAGGTTCGAGATTTTATCACTGACCGGATCGTTTCTTCCACCACCTGCGCCGCCAGGTGCGACGAGCTTGACGATATTTTTGGCCGGAGGGCAAGGTCAGGTTGTCGGAGGGAACGTGGTCGGCGAACTCATAGCGGCCGGGTCGGTGATTGTGATTGCTGCGACGTTTACGAATGTTGCGTACGAGAGACTGCCGTTGGATGAGGAGGAGGAGCCGCTTCAGATGCAGCCGCCTGTTTCGCAGCCTTCCGGTAGCGTGGTTGGCATCGGAGGTGTTAACAACCACCCGTTTCCTGACCCTTCTTCTGGCCTTCCCTTCTTCAACTTGCCGCTCCACATGCCTATTTGCCATTTACCGGTTGATGGTTGGGCCGGAAACACAGCTGGCCGTCAGCCATTTTGACGAACAGGTAATGGGTGATTTCTGATGTCGTCTCGCCGTTGCAATCTCTGGAAGGGTGGAAATAAGTTCTGGATCTATCGAAGCCAATCGGTGGATTGAGTGAAATTGGGTTTCTTGAATTTATAAAGGTTAGCCAACTAGTATTACAAGAAGTAATCATCAAGATCGTGGTTCCTGTCTTCTCTTGTTGCGCGCTTTTTTTTTTGTTTCTTTTTCTTCGTTTAAATTTGATCTCCTTGGGTTTCTGTATCTTTGATTTCTGGAAATAGTCTTCTCTTGTTCTTCATGTAGCTCTCTCTTTGTCAAGAAATTTGATTTGAGAATTGGAACACCCTTTTCAAAAATGTTATGACAATCATATTTAGTTACTATATATTTGAATATGTAATATTTTATGTTTGGTGTTGAATTTTATCATTTATTTTTAAATACCATACATAAAATATGTAGTACTAAGATGTAATTATCAAAATATTATCAACATAATATTATTCTTTCGGTATATAGTGCTTCTCTTCTGTAAGCATTCATCCCTAAAAAAATCTTGTGGGACTTGGAAATATGGGTTTATATATTTTGATTTGTTGTTAGAATATTATAACCACAACTAAGAAATCTCACAAAAAAACACAAGCAAAAACAAAAACTAATATCAAAGTTTTTTTTTATTCTAGTGAGGATTCAACCCTCTTGAATGTTGAGTAGTTGGTTTGGTGCCTCGCCAACATGAGTTGTATAGATGTTTGAGCTGGTTTTCTTGGTCTACTTTTGGGAAAGAGCTCCAACTAGTTTTTTAATTGGAAAAACGCTGTATAAAGACAATAAATTATAGACATCATAGAAAATATATTTCAGTCATCACATCTAGTGCAAAATCTATAATTGTATATTTGTATGTAGTATTACTCATTTAATAAACAACATGCCTCTCTCTCTCTCTCTCTCTCTCTCTCTCAACCTAGACATATGAAAAAAGGGATAGTTTTGCTGAAACCCAAGCACAGTTTTTTGTTACTTAATTTATTCATATCCAATATATATATATACTTCTTTCCCTTTTTCTTTTTATTAGCCCCAAAAATACTTCTCTTCCCAGTGAATATAAACTAATGAAAATAGATTTAATTAATCACTTTCTTTTCATATGTAGTACTAAGTTTTATATGGTAGTAAAACAATTATACATATGCATATATGTGTGTGTGTGTAAGAGTTTCAAGCCATTTGATGATCTAGTTTTTGCTTCCCTGCTTGATTGTCCAGATGAACCACTTTAATATGTTGACCTAATATTATTGTCAATAACCATCCAACGATGCGTTCAGATTAATCCAACATTTTAAAAGTTAATAACATTATAATTTAAAATTATAAGACCTTGGTGTCAATGTTTTTTTTTTTGATCGGCAAAAGAAAAAGAATTTATATCCACCACCCAAATAAGAACAGTTTAGCCATTTCTTTGTATCAATGTTGTCAATTCCCAAAATACTAATGACCCTCGTGTATGGAGTTAAACCCACAATGTTTGCAAGAGGCATTTAACACATCAAGACAATCAAGCAAGATGGATTCTCTATTTTCTTTGTGATGGTTATGGATATGTTCATAAGATAAGCT
>JAULJZ010134799.1:0-10796 GCA_032270985.1 Heliamphora pulchella | reverse complement strand
ATTATATAAACTAGCTAGTTTATTAATCATATAGTAAAAAACTTATATTATTATATAATATAATAAACTTATATAATGTAATAAATTTTAATAATTAAAAAAATAAAAAAAAAACCAAAAAAATGGGCTGGACCGTTCAGGCCCGCCCAAAAGCTCGGGCCCAAGCCCGTAGCCCGAGCCCGAGCCCGAGCCCGTAGCCCCTAGGGCCTGGGCCGATCCCCAGGCCAAAAAGCCCGGCCCGGCCCGAAAAATCGGCAGGAGCCCGCTGAGCCCAAGCCGGGCTTGGCCCGCCTGGTCCACGGCCGAGCCGGGCCCAAATTACACCCCTAGTTTGTATAGAGGATGAAAGATGGTGGATCTAACCTAGAATAAATAGTTTATGGTCTCTGTCCAGCATATCCTGGCTATTTGAGTCTGTTTTTGGTATTGTATGTTGAATATGCTCTTTCTGGACCCTTAGGAACCACAGCCGCGACTTTTTATTTGTTATGGCCGTGAGTTTTTTCATTCTGTTCTTCGCGTTAACTCTATATTTGTCACGGCCGCATGTGTGATTTATTTTGCTACGGTCGTAACATTTGTTGCTACGGCCGTGAGTTTGTATGTATGTCCAGTAGTTTAAAATAGTGCTTAAATCTTCTTGGTTTATTTTGTATAACTTGTTGATTGTATGTTAGAGGCAGAAACATTGTTGCAGGACCCTTAGGCCTCCGTTTGTTCATTTTATCGCTTATTCGCATGTTTTTTGCTTTACTTTGCTCAAATAATACGTGTGGTATATCTAGAAATAATAACTAAGTTGCATGACCCTTGGAATTATAGTTAGGATTTTGTTTCTTTGTTTGTTTTTGTTTGAACTCTCTTAACCTCTCGTTCTGTATATGTTACTTTTAAAAAGTTTACAACAAGAATCAATATTGACAAAATAGAGGCCAACCTCACGGTTGGGCGAAAAAGGGTACCTAACACCTTCCCTTTTCGTACCTTAGCCCACAAAATCTCTTTTTCTCTAGTTACGTTTTTCAAAGACCCGCAGCTTTCTTTTTGTTTTTCTTGATTTTTCTTAAAAATCAAGTGGCGGCTCCATTTTTTTAAAAATGGTGCTCAGATATCTTGGATTTTCTTGTTTTGAAAAGAAAATAATATTTTTCTCAAAACAATAAATATCCGGTGTATCCCATAAGACCAAAACACCCCCAGGTGGGTGCAACGCAAACCAAGTCGTTGCTTTGACAGCAAACTACGGTTTTGCAGGTCGACGGCGACGTGGTTGGTCGTCGGCGATAGAACTGCTAGGGTTTGGGCGATGGAGTTGCTAGGGTTTGCGAACAGCAGCGGCGGTAAGTTGCTGCTCTTTTTTTTTGAATTTTAATTGGCTTTGATACCAAAAAGAATTCTAGAATTTCTGGCTTAAATCCAAAGAGAGAGAGGCTAATGTATTTATATTAATCATTGTATACAAGGAAGGAAAACATAATCTTGACAAGAAAGGAAACCAAAAATAAAGGCAAAAAATTAAGGAATCAAGAACAAATAAGAAACACAATTCTAAAGATTCAAATCCAAGAGAATCAATTCCAACACTTTCTTAGTCATTTGGTCACTTGGCATTAATCCTAACCATGGAGAACCCAACGGGAAAATAGAAATTTGGTCTTAGTGCCATTTAGATAGGTATTGATGGTTACTTCTTGAGCCTTTTCTCTTTTCTCCCACTCTAGTCTTTCGACAAAGTGTTATGAGAAAACTAAAAAACAATAGTGCAACTTCGTCTGATTGGGTGAGCACGAAATGGTCATATTCTAGTTGTATTAGAATTTTAAATGCACCAGTTACCTATATCCATTGTGGTCGTCTGACATTGTATGTTTATTGGTTTTTATTTTTTATTTTTTAAAGGTTAACTCCACAGGTGACAACTGACAAGTGGTCAGTTCAGGTTGTTGGTGACATGGTAACAAATAATGTCTTTACGATTGATGTGCTTGTCTAAGAAATATTCATAATTCTGAATAGGCAAGGTACACTGTGTTGGATTGTTGATGGCTTTTGTGATACTTTGTGACTACATAATTGGTAACAATTAACTGCTTTTAGCTATGGGATCCAGTCAATTACTTCATGTTGCCTTCTGTGATATATGTTGATTAAGAGTAAGTTATCCATGAACTCTCAGTTTCAGGTCTCAGTTATGGTGCTCTTTCAGCCCTTTGCCAATTTGTTATCTACATTCCTTGTTCTACAAAACTCATCAGACGTTATGAATGTTTTACTTGCTGGACATAAGTTATGTCATGATACGAAAACATCAAGACAAGAATTGATGATGGAGAATGCTTTGCTTGTACGTGCGAGTAAATATGTTATTTTACATGGCAAAAGTTGATAGAATAATCATTTATGAGATCGTTTTGAAGATGGACTTCTTGTTAGATGGCTTCATGTAGAAATTGAGAAGCTTATCTTTGGAGCTCGCTTGAAAATTCTGAAAAGTAAACGATTGTTAAAATAAGATATACAATAACCAACTGAGATGCTTCATCCGACTTCAATATTATTGAGAATTTTCCAGAACTCCTCGTATCTTCGTACTTTTTAATTTTTTTCTTCATCATTTTTGTTGGATAATTGGATATATGTTGTTGGACTAATTTCTTAATAGCTTAAGCCTTTTAGGACAATTGGTGAATTAACATAGTATTAAAGCTTTAGTTCTAGGAAGTGTTAGGTTCAAGTTTTGTGATATGTGTTTGTTTCCTTGTTATGTTTGTTATCGTGCACTATATTCTGTGTATTGGTGACTTATTTAGTTCAGTTTGTTTGCTTCTTTATGTACGAAATGGGGTTACACGTATATACATTGTTGAGTTCATTTTCTAACAGTTTAAGTTTTTGGGACAATTGGTGACTTAACAATTTATATTTCCTTTTTTCAGGTTGACATGAGGGCTCGAATTCGCGGAAATAAGGGCTACTAACTTATGGGAATTGCCCAGTTTACTGCATTTACTAAGAAACGGTTAAAGGTATGTGATACCTTATACAAAGAGAGCGGTTCCATGGACCTTGCCAGGGAATGCTTTCTCCACATTGTTAAACTCGACATGTTTTTCAACTTAAGTGACGATGACAAGTTACGGTGGGTTATGTGATTGCATGGTATAATATGAACATAGCCAACATCAACAAGGCCATCAAAAAGGGTAGCAAGATAAGTTTCATCAATGACCACACATTGTATTTTATTTGTCCATCCTACTGAGCAACTGTATAACCCACCGTAACTTGTCATCGTCACTTAAGCTAAAAAACATGTTCAGTTTCTGGGCATCATGGTTGATAACCTCACCAGCATTTAACCTTTTATCAGGTTTTAGTGGTAACTTTATGAGCCCTTCATTCAATGCAGCCCTTTTCGATAACAACTCGTGCAATATCCCACCCGCTTTCCTATGGATTCTAATTTTTCGTTGGTCGCAAAAATCAGTTCTCCAATTTTATCACAATATCAAACTAGTCGATACATCATCTCCTACTTTAGGTCTCTTCTTAGTTTCACTTTTAGAAGATGTTTTAGGAGGAGGAAGTTCATGACTTTCAGCTGAAGCGACAAATGGATCCATCGTCTGCAAATCCATGACAGGAATTTAGCAATCACCCACCACCTCTTCGCTGTTTGGCAACTCTTCGGCCATTGCAGTAGGGTTCTTTGTCCCCTCATCGATTGTTCCATTTTCACCAAATATCTTAACCCAAGAATCATAGCAGAGAAAAAACTTATTCCTTAAATATTTTGCATCAGCCTCTCTTTACAATAGAAAAATAAGGTACGTCAAATTTTATAAAATCTATACCTGTAGAAATAAAACCAATATAATTATCTTCACAAATGTCCCCCCCAAACAGAATCACTCTCTACGTCAACGGTCTTATCTACGTCCTTCCACCCAAACCCACTAAGAGATAGCATTGCGTGGGCATAATTGAAGTGTTTCTTTCAAATTTTCAACTTGGACTCAATGTGTGGATTACCTTGCAGACCTGTTTCAGGTAATGTTTCAACTAACTTGCCGTCTAATTTTGTAAGGTTGGTACTCGGCTTCGAAGGCATTATCAACCTACATTCTATTCCTGCTTTATAATCGCCATTAGTGCTGCGATCAAGCATTCCTCTTCCCTTTTCGTCCATGATCTCCTAGGTCTAAAGCTATCGACTTTGTCCTTTCCTTTGCTACTCGATGCTTCACTATCCATTCCTAAAATATAACATAACATCACAAATATTTTATTTTCAGAAATATCCTATCATAACATTAGAAATGGTAACAATTACAAATGATGCAATCTTCAATCAATAAACATCATATCAACTAAGTAAATGTTAGAAGGTAAACAACACTAAATGTTACAAGAGAAACAACAAACAAATGTTTTTATCAACTAAGTAAATATTCCATCTACCCTTGTCTCCCCTAGTACCTATTCATCCGTTGTACATTTGTAGTGTCATTATATCCCACCACTGAATCCACTCATTTGACATCTCAATGGTGACAATATACTCATCTCCCATAACTAATTGATTTTCTATTGCCTCATCAAGATTCGTTTCAAGAGAGTCTACTACTATCTCCTATCGAATACGATTATGCAACAAGCAGTTATGATATGTATTTGAGTTGTGATTGGGTAAAATGAGTTACTCCTCATAATAGATTTTCAACAGCCTAAAAGTCCTCTTGATCGCATTACGTGCTTGAGCATGTTCCATGTTAAAATATTCTTGGGGGTTTTGTGGAGCACCCCCTTTTCTCTATAGTGACAAGTGCAACATTGTCCTCGGTATGGAGCTAAGAATCCTTGACATTTTGCATACCCAATGTCTATTAAAGATTAGTAACCCATAATAAGTGAATTCTACAAAGGATCAGGAAACTAGGCATTTCTTTTGAAAACCATTTTTGTTTATAATCATTGCACATACTTACTAGTTGGAACCTGCAAACTATTAGGTTGTGACATAGCATATTGCAAAACTCTAGAATCAGCTACAGACCATTCCCATCTTGGCAGGACAAAAATGAACTTCATGAACATTAGTAGCAATCTCACCCTTTCGAGTCCTATAACGGCCCTTATCAACTTTCGGAACACATTCTAATGTGGGTGCCATCTAATGCTCCAAGAAAATTCTAAACGGAGAAATAGGTAAAGTTATTATCATCATCTGGTTATTACAATGACAATTTGAAAATATTTAGTTATAGAAGTGTATTACCTTACATCTCCACCTAGGATCGGTGTATGCTTCAGTGATAGGATCGGGTGACTTAAGTAATTCACCATGGAGGCATAAAACGGCCCTTAGCATTTTATTAAAATGTCTACTTATTGTCTCTTAGGATCTTACGTAGTTGTGCTTTAAGTTTCGTATTTTTAGTTGTGCCAAAATGTTAAAAATATGGCAACTTTCTCCTCTAGCAGAACCTACTTTGAACTCCTCAACTCCCCAATGGTTTGAACCATATGACACAAGGACATAAAACATTATTTATTCGTAGTTGTTCAATGCATGTCACATCATTATCTCTCACTAAATGAATATTATAGTTCATTTGATGTTGACATCGATTGGACACTCAAATTGTAAGTGTGCTCTCGGCAATGTACCTTCCAAAAACATCTTGAAATACAATATAAATAAGAGACAAAACAAGATAAAGTTTTTTCATTATCGGTTGTAGAACAACGTATAACTCAAGCTCCTTATTCTTAGCATCATCATAATAATGTAAATTAGTATCCATCTAAAACAATATAGAACTTGTCAATATTGATGCATAAGTTTGAAAGCGAATGTACTATAGATTATTCTTAATGAGGAGAAACGACATATCTAATCCCTATTTTCATATCTTATTAACATATATATAGATATGATGAATAAAAAACAGATGAAAGAAAAATATTTGGGGTGGGGCTCGGCTCGCAGAAAAATATTCAGTACACTAATTGATTTGGAGAAGAAAGTTGTGTTAAAAGGTGAAAAAAATTTATCAGGATGACAGACGGATCGATTGATTTGCAAAAGTCAAGACTGATTGATCGGCCTGCAAAAGTATTGCGAGCTGTCTCAGACGAATTGATGGACGGATCGATGACAAATCGATTGGTTCAAGACCAATCGATTGGTCTGCAAGAATACTGCGAGTAGTCTATAAGACAAATCGATGGACAGATGATTAGAATTGACGACCATTCGATTGGTCTGTTTTGGGATTGCATTATTTAACCTACTGTGGTTGCAGCTGTTGAATGCAATTAATGTAGTTTACTCACACTTTTAGCCCCAAACATTATTCTTGTATTCTCCGGAAAAAAATCAGTGAAAAGTGTGAGCCCGTGAACATAAGCACCACTTGTTGAACCATGTAAAATATGTATTGTGTTTTTGTGCTTGTTTTTTTGTCCGTTTCTATTCTTTTGTGGCTTGTGCGTGATTCAAAAGATTTGTGAGTGGGATTATTGTTGACTTATTCTGCAACGAGTTGTGAACTAGTGTTGGATGTGAAATCCAAATGGAGTTCGCTGAATAATCTTCTCATTCATTGCAAGGTGGCAAGGGAGTTTGGGATGCCGATTCTATCATGGTTTGGATGGATTGGGTCTTTTTGTTTGTGGTAGTTTGAGGGTATAGAAATGTGACGGTACATGTTGAAGAGCTCTTCTGTAAGTGCTTCTTATATGCGGCTAATTAGCGTTATTAATCCATCTTTTGACCAGATTCTATATTTTATAGAGCTTTTTGATCTACATGGGATTGTATATGCACTTTGGATTTTGTTTTTTATAATGAATTTTATTACCTTTAACACAACAAAACTTTGCATGCAACAAGATTCTACGATGGACATTTATCTGGAATATTCTACTAGCATTACAGAGTTTTGATTTATCCAATCCCTAAAACCAATATAACATATTTTAATGTTCCGGTTTCCGAATCTTGGGTTGTAGATCTAAAATTAATATAATTATTGTATATTATTATTATTATTATTATTCATAATCAGTCAGAGCTATGAAATGCAAGTAGTTATTGGGGAAACTCTCAAAAAATGGAAAAAAATCAAGTCGTAATCACCTAGTAACTACGGCTTGATTTTTTTCATTGCAACTTTCAGAAAATCAAAATCTGCAGCTCAAATATCTAACTATTTAAAACGTACATATTTTTTTGTAGTTGTTTCTTTTCATTTGTAGTTGTTCAGAATTTAGTTTTTTTCTTCTTATTTTTAACGTCTGTTCAGGAAAACAAAACACCTCAGTCGCAGTTGTTCCTAAAATAATGCAACATGATAAGCACATTTTTGTATTTTTTAAATTTCAGTAGGTATAAGTTAATAATATAGGCGATAACATGAATGCCACTCTTAATTTCCAAACAGTTTCTGAAAAGCAGATGCATGGAGAGGCATTCTATTTTATTGAAGGCCATGTGTACAACTAAAACAAATTCTATTCTCTTGGGATTGTTCTATGCTGTGAATGGGTCATGATAATGTTTTTAAATTTAATAAATTATATTTGCCAATTTTGAAAGGAGCATTACGAAAATGCAATGAAAAAGGGAAGTAAGTTTTAGATCTGAACTAACAGCAAGTTTCATAAAACAAATTCAAAGTGTAAATAGATTTAGAAAAATTAGCCAAAAATTCAAAATTAGATTAACTGCCACGACCTCAGATCTGAACAAAATCTATATGTATTTTTGTCCATTACAAAATGAGAAAATTGTTGTCTATATAAAGAATCCAAGTAATATTTTTCAAAAAACAATCAGTGGTTGAACAACCTAGATTAGGGGTTTGAACAACTCAGATCAATGGTTGAGAAGCTAAAAAACCAATATCAAAGCAAAAACAAAATCAAGAAAAAAAGAACATAAACAGAGTTGAAATTTGACCTTTTTGTCTGTGGAAGAGGGAACGAGGATTTAGAAGAGGACGGTGGTTGATCAACGGTGGAACGACAATTTCGGTGGTTGATCGACGGTGGAATGACAATCTCTCTCTCTCTCTCTCTCTCATACTTGGTATTGAGAATATTTATATCCAAGGATATAATGGCCATTTTATGATTTTAGAATGTGTTCCAACCGCCCTATGGGATTGAATTATCCCTTATTTGTGGATTGTCAATCTGTTCTGAATTGTTTATTCGCCTTTGTTTTTTACATTCAAACATGAGATAAAAGTCTTATTAAGGACTGTCAATCCAGGGAATTATAATTTTTTTAAATCATGGTTGCTTGTGTATTAGCTACAAATTTCAAGAGTCAGTGTATTTTACTCTTACATCTTTGATTTTTTTTCAAATTTTGTAGTTAAATAAATTAAGTTAAATTAACTATTATATTTTTTTATTTTTATTCTTTCTAGCACCTATCCAAACAATTAATTTATTTTATATATTATAATACTGAATCGATCTAAATGATAGTCAATAAGTTAAAAAATTATACAAAATTAATTTTGTGTTTGTGTATATTTTTTATTTATTATAGGTCAGCTTGATAAACTATTCTTCCTCACACACCTATGTAAAGTAGATTGTTTAACACCTGCAACCCAAACCCATTTAGTAGTCTTATGTTCGAATCTAACAATACAGTACCATAATCAAAAGATATAACACCTAAGTGATCAGACTTACCATTATTTGGTGAAATAGGTTCTTTAAGAATCAATTTCACGCATTAAGCTCACAAGTACCAAAAAGGTGTTTATGGCCGCTGGACTCCTATGAGTAATGAGATGCTTGAAAAATAATGCCTATTTCTTTGAAGTTCTACTTTAGTAATGCCAATTTAAAAATAAAAAAAGGGTGGCAGCAAGTAATGAGAAAATAACTAGTAACTGTGAAGTTATAAGGTATTGAAGGAGGTAAAATTCAAATATGGGCCTGACTTAGACCAAATACAAACACAATTAAAAGAGTTGCAGGAGCAAGTCATACGTTGTCCTAATAAAAATAAAAGTACCTAGAAAGTCTCACCATGCAAAGATATCAGGTACGATAACCCTAAAAAGGGGAACTACCCAATCAGAAAAAAAACGTAAGGAAATAGTGTTCCTAATAAGAAAGGTGAGTTTGATTGAAATGACAAAGTAACTAAAGGAAAGTTCATCCATTACCTTAAGAGATAAAATTACTAATACTCAGAAATACTCCAATAAGGGAAGATAGAGCTCATGAAAAGGGAATCCAAGATCACGAAGCAAACTACTTTTACAAATATAATCACACCCCTATGGGTAAAGGTATACGTGATTGAATATTTTTAAAACACTTCTAAGGTTTTCAAGAAGTTCAAACTTAAGTATCAAAGTGTTTTTCAGTCAAACATCCTTGCTCCGAAAAGTACTGATAATGCTTTATTTTGCAAAAATCTCAGACGAATGAGAAAGTTCGAAACTTTAGTTAAGCCTAATGAAGCTCGGCTAAGAGGGTAATGGAGTTCGGTTCGTGATCCTTTCAGTTAGGGCCAAAAAGGATTTTTTGTTGTGCAGTTTTTTAATTTCACAGGTATCATACATTGGAAAATAATGAAATAACGAAGAATCTAAAGTGATTGAAATGCGAGGGAAATTTTTTTGTTTAACATTTTTGTAAAGGCCACCATTTGTTCGTTTATCTGGTTCAGCATGAAATCATAAAAAGCTCTACAAGGGTTGCTACGCTTTAGAATAATGGAGAGGTAAGAATACTTTGTCGATTCATAATGAGGAATCTAGAATATTTATATTATAGGACATAAGATATGAATAATGAAGCATAAGAAATAGTATACCTGTGGTGACATAGCGTTTTCCTAATTGACTACTTATCATCATAATGAACATTTTATTTTAAAAAATAACTCGGTAGGGTTACTTTTTTTTTTCATATATGTATTCTTTCCTAAAAATGAAGATTAAAACGAGTTTCATGAAAAAAAAAACTTTTATTGAATTTAAACTAATGACTCTTGCCGTGTCAGAGCAATACTTTAACTACTAAAGTTAAACAGTCAAAATATTTACATTATTTCATAAAAGCCCATGATCCATTTTTTGTTTTAAGAACTTAAATAATATTTGAGAAACACTATGAAAAATAATAATACATTTATTAGTATATAACAAGCATTCATTACTAGTATAAATATATAATATAGAAGTATAACCAAAAAAAAATATAAATATGGAGGTATTTGTTGTAAAAAATAGTAAAAATTAAGAATTAGTTATTTTTTAACACCACATAAGAGAATTAGTCTCACAAGTTTTATTTTAATAGATTTAGTCCCATCAAATTTGAAATTAATATTTTAGGTTTAAATTGCCCATAATTAAGAGGGTAGAATTTCATTGGTGGTAAAGATGTGTAATTAATTCAGTTGATAGGTTTGTCATTCTAAATGGAAATGGCTGATTGTGTATACGGAAATTGTGGTTTTCAAATCTTGGAAATGTAAAATCGTGTGCATTTAGATTTTTTTGAACAATTATTTTTCAATAGAATCTAACAATCTTGTATCTGTTGCCCTTTTAGGAGAATATCCAACGCCAAATAAAATACATGCTCGGGAATCCAAAAAAAATACATCTTTATTTACTTTCAACAAATTAAAATAATTTGAAATTACAGGAAATGAAATAACATAAATGGAATTTACAAACCAAGTCCTGCAATCGCAGTTTCCTTAAGAATGATTCGCCGCCTACCGAGGGTGTTGTAGGTATTCCACCGGC
>JAULJZ010134777.1:0-10796 GCA_032270985.1 Heliamphora pulchella | reverse complement strand
CCTAATTTATTTATCGGGAATCCATATCTTAAATGTGGGGAGAATTCAGTGCATTTGATAATTGAAAACTCAAGACACAATTTGAGTTAGGGCCGGGAGTTCAGTCATGACCTTTAGTGGAATAAGTTCTGGTTCGTGCGAGAAAGCATCTAGCTCGGGGACAGAGTTAGGGATATCCGATTTTCTCATACGGTTAGCCCGGGTCCTATACTTTCTCGTGATCCCTCACGTAGCCCACTACACGCACGGATATTTTTCTTATTGGTTTCGATAATTATTTAATTTAATTAGAATGCCGATTTTGCCGCCGGAGACATTTAGGGATTAAATTAAATAATAAAGGGCGATTTTGGTTTTTGGCACACCTAAGGATTACTCCCTAGGTGGCCGGCCCTAATAAGGGGGTGGGGATTTGATTTTATGAAAAATATATATCTCTTGCTTATTTTTAGGAAAGAGAAGATATACATTTAACATAATCTTTGATATATAGCGAGATATATCAAAAGGAGGATTTATATAAAACCCTAACCCTAATCTCCCCATCATAGCCGCCGCCCCCTCTCTCTTTTTGGCAATTAATTTTGCATTCTTGGAGAGAAGTGTGTGAGAAGAAACCAATAGAGGGACGACTCTTCGATCGGTATCGGTGCCCACACACAGTGATCGTTGTAGTACGTTCGGGACATACGTGGGAAGATTGCAAGGTCGTCCTCAACGTATACGGGATTTCTTGAAACTTTTCGACAAGTTTCATAAAGGTATCATACTATTAAGATTAATATAGTTCTTAGTTTTCATGAACAATGCATACGTCATTTTTTACGGTCACAGCGTCGGTTTAAAAAATTTTTTCCCTCCAACAAAGGGATTTAAGGAAGGGGTCTTTGGAGACCAAAGTTTTAAAAGCCAAGTCTTATTAATTTGCCATGTTAATGCCATGCTATAAATTGTTTCACTTGAGATGAATGGTACACATTATGAGCATTGTCATTTGCATCCTGGCATGTTAGAGTCCATCTGTGAAAATCATTGTTGGAATGGGCTATGTTGAGATTGCTCTTCTTAGTTCTAAATCTAGGGTGTCCCTGGTTGCTATTTTTATAAATGTTTTGGGATATATTCCTCTTGTACACCCTAGGTACGTCCCTAGTGTCACAAATTTGGTTGGTGTTTGAAATGGATTATGGAGAATGTTGGGCACCATTGGTTCGTTGCTAGCATTCTGGTTTTGATAATTTAGACTTTTGGTTGACACTAAACGAGCATCCTGGTTCTTCAGGTGGGGATTGTTGGCCCGGATAAGGGTGGCTGATAACTGGTTGGCCTGCCCCCACACTGTTGCCATTGAGTAAAACAATTGTGGCATGACGCCCAACAACGCATTTACTATTCGCAATGCGGCGAGGATAGGTTTGGTGATCAAAGTCCCATCAAGTCTACTCTGGTGATTTCCAGTGTGGAATCCCGTTATAATCTAGGTGCATACTGGTTTAGGCATCTGCATTTCATATATGGAATCTCATATGCATATGTTTATTGACTTATCTGCTATCATGTCATAAATTTGTCTGTCTCCTTGACTATAAATTGTACTGGGTGTTATATGGTATGTGTTGCGATGAATTTTATGCCGTGAGATTAGTTAGAAGGTTAGAGTGTTATGCTTCTGGACCTTGGCTCATGGCATTCGTGCCACAGGTGAGGAAGAGTTCTTTGAGGAAGTCATCCCCGAGGGGGAAGAAGAGTTAGAAAGGTAAGGTAAATTCCAAGAGCACATGGATCTAGCTGATGCATTCTGAGGAATCAAGATCTCTATTTTTGTTCTTACATGCAGTTTTTCCCATGCTTAGTTATTTTTAAATTTTCTTGGTGAAACTATAATAATTATGTAATTTTGGACAGTTCAAAACTTGTTTATAATGTAATAACTAACGTATGTAAATATGAATTAATGTCTCGAATATTCCTTTATTTATATTTATGTATGTCTCGACGTGCCCGGAGGACGGGGCATCACAGCTGGTATCAGAGCTTAGGTTTAGTGAACCTTCAAGCCTTGGGTTATGGGAAACCATGCGTTCTGTTGCGTTGGAGCTCTGTAGGATGCGCTGTATTAATAATAATTATTATCTATACATTATAAGAACTAAAATCTTCTACGCCTGAGTCTTATAGCGAGTCGTGTTAGGACGTTATCGGGATCAGAAGCAGCAAGGAATCTACATGCAAAAGACGAGTAAGGGCATCGAGATCGAAGAATCGGATATTCATACAACGCGTTATCTTATTTTAATGGGGTTAGACAAGAGTACGCACTAGGAGAAGTTTTAGATATCACCTCGAGAGATACCATTAAAATCCCGCAACTTCATTCTTATAAGTTCCCTTCTCGTTTACCCTAAGCTCTTGTGTCAACTTTGAAGTTCTTTTGTATGTCCTTCCTTCTTATATCGTCTGTCCTCAACGGTATCATCAAGTGTCGTTCGTCGGTAACTCTTATGCACCCAAGTCTTGTTGATAACCCTATTCGAAATTAAATCCTAAAAAGTACTCTTGTCCTTAAGTTTTCATGCCTCGATAATGACCAATATTCGCATTTGATTCTCCTCCGATCAAAGTCATCATCCTTAAACTAACTCTTCTCTTGTTGAACACGATATCAAATCTTTGTTAAGTACCCGTTCCAAACATTCGACATTGATAAAATTTTCTGCCTTCATTCATTTCTCTCAATCCTGAAACCACAATCTGTTGCAGTGATTTTGTGAAATTCTTCGTACACTCTTGAAATCTTTACCAGGAAAGTAGACTTGGATGTTTGAATTGAAGTACGTTAGGCCGATGTAACTTCAGGGTAAATATCTAGTTTGGCTGCCCTTTTTGCTCAAACATCTCTTTTATCTTAATCTAATTGTACGGGACTAATTTTGGGGAAACTTGTTTAAAGTGTTATTCACTGTCCTCCCCTTGTTTCTCCTACATTTGAACCCCGAATGACCACTCAATTTGTGTCAACTGTAATTGCTTTAACTATGACCAACCGCTTGAGAAAAATGATCTAGTTATTGGAAGAGACATTTAAACACAATATTTTAGCGCAACAAGAACATACAATAAAGGCCAAGAGGAACGAAGTAGCCTTTGGAAAGACTAGCGAGAACGTGGAAGCATATGATTACAGACTTTGGCATCAGGATTATCAAGATCACCTCAAAGACCAGTAACTCTTCAGTTAAGCAATTCAAGGATTGGGTGCCAAGGAGTTTGTGAAAACAGTGAGTCCCATTGATGCTAAACATTGTTTGAGGGGTGAAGTACGCATTTTAGACAGACCAAGCTGTTCACGTGGTAGGTTCTTAAAGTATCAATTTGTATTCATTTGGCATCTGACTATGTAACTCTTATGGAGTGATATTCGGTTTCCGTTGTGGTATCGATGTGAGCTGCAAGGAAGTTTCTTTCAAAAACTTTTTATGATGTGACCCGTCAGAGCAAGTTTGTTTAGATTGGTGAGTAGATGTTGTTGGTATAGAAAAGAAATTTTCTCATAGGAACGTGCGAACTCTACGCACGAGAAGTTAGAGGGTGAAATAATTTTGTTGTTTTTTGTAGAGTTACGTAGCAGCTTAGTATGAGTACATTGGAAGAACAAGTGTTTGGATAAAGAGAGCGGAAGCATAAGTAAGACTATACGAATTCATGGGTATGGTTTTTGTAATTGGCCTTGAGTGAATCGAGTGTCTTGGTAGAATGTGGATAAGATGAAATAATTAAAGTGCAAAAATGATTCTTGGTTTGATTGTGTGGCAAAAAATGTGGGAAGGGATCTAGTGATGATGATAAGAGGTTTTAGAATCAGGAGTTAATACTGTTTAATTAAAGGATTGTAAGGTATATGGTACGTACGTGAAGGAAATATGTGACGAGGTTATGATTGGATTCATATGGGTAAGCATATACCTAGGAAGCATTTAGTCTGTGTGGTATGTTTAGCCCTAGTGACTCATTAGGCTCAGGTGGCGGTATTATTCTTGATGATCGTAAGGCTAGAGTAGTCTAACACAAAGTGGTGATGTGATTTTGAGTTAATAGTCGTTAGTCAATTAGGAAGTAGTCTTCGATGTACGTTTAAATATGGCAATGAGCTGGATTTCGGTAAAATGACAGTCTTTCCAAATAGAAGTGGAGAATGTTTGAAATCAGTTTTGGTGGTGGGCTAGTTTAGAGACATATGATCGCTTGTGGAAGTCGTACTCGATGTAAGTTGTGTTTTGGAGCCAACGTATTCTCAAAGATAGACTGGGGTCATGATGCTACAAATTGAAAGTGCGGGAGTCAGATATACCCAAGACTTCCTTTAGGACTCGTTACGAGCATTATGAATTTGAGGTGATGCCTTTCGGGTTAATGAATGTACCTGCTGTGTTTATGGACCTGATAGATCGGGTATTCAGAAGCTTTCTAGACCAATTTGTAATTGTGTTGATAAACGATATTTGGTTATATTCTCGAAGTGAAAAGGAACACAAAATATTTGAAGATTTTTTGTAGATCCTGAGAAAGCACAAGTTGTATGTAAAACTTGAAAAGTGTGAGTTTTAGATGGACCAGGTGATGTTTCTAGGTCATGTTATATCTGGAGAAGAAATTCAAGTGGACCCAACAGGAGTAGAAGCAATAGTTAATGGGAAGAGGCTAACTAACATGACAGAGATATATGAACTTTTTGGGGCTAGCCGGTTATGTGACATGGTCCTTGAAGATTTGGTAGTAATCAGTTTTAGATCGACCTTATCCACACCCGCAATAAAGAACGACTCAAGTAAACCAGGACACAATTTTAGAGAACGAGAAGGCACAATGATAGTAAATCATCCTCAACCTTCCATACGATGAAGTACAGGGTAAAATTTCGGGGACGAAATTTGTTTAAGGGGGTAGTTTGTAACGACCCGGTATATACCCTAATTGTAAGATCCCAATTGATAGCGACCCGTGTAAATACCTAGCCCAAACCCTAAGTGTTAGTGACAGATAGTCCACGAGACCATAGAACACAGAAGAAGTTCAAAATCCTAACTCGAATCGAAAATTCTGAGTTTGGCCCGGAAAGCCCAACATGGACCAAAACTCAAGCAACAAAATCATAACACTCGAAGACTCTCTTAACATTCTAAATGAAGTAAATATCATGAAATAATGAATTAAAAATAAAAAATACTCATAAATAGGGTAAAATGATCGTTTTGCCCCTAGTACAACTAAAAGTCTTAAAAACCTAAATTTCGACACATGGATACTCTAAATCTATGATTTAAGTACTATTAAGTAGTAAAAGACAAAATAACATCAAAAATACCAAAAATACCCTTTAGTGGCCGACCACCTTGGGAAGAGTGCTAAAAAGTGACTTTTTGATTTCTTTTTAGCTTAAAATGATGAGAAAGGTATTAAATTAAGCATTATAATGATCCAAACTTGTTGAATAAGTAATATACATAATAATATAGTGTTATAGGTTAACAAAATCAAACAAATCATTATTGAAATTCATACACAACAAAATAAGTCAAAAAGTCATAAATTGCCAAAATAGCTTAATTTGACTTAAAAGAATACATCTATTTAATCAATTGCTATGAAAACTATGATAATACATGAAAATACTATATTTCTCATAAACATACTAAAATAATAGGTCTCAATAGGAAAAGACACCAAAAAGATATATCAAATTAACTTTTAATGCATTTTCTTGCACAAAGGGGCATGAAAACCAAAAAAAATCCCTTGATTGATGGGAGATCAGATTTTTGTCCCCCTAAACTGACCTTAGCTATACTTCAGCTTCCCCAAATCTGATTTTGTCCCCTCAAAGCTTGAACTAATTACTGAGCTATGTGAAGAAAGAAGAAAAAGAACTAAAATGAAATGATTTTTGTCCCCCCCCATGTTCCCTAGCCCTTCCCTATATAAACTAAGCCCAAACACCTTCTTGCCCCTTAATATTTCAGTGGAGAGAGAGGGAGAAAGACCATATTTTGAGTGCCCTTGAGGGTTCATGGGAGTTTGAGAGAAGAAAGAAGAAGAAGAAGGGATCCAAGGAAGGGGTCTTTGGAGACCAAAGTTTCTAAAGCCAAGTCCTATTATTTTTCCTCCATCTTTGATCTCTCAAAACAAGTAAGTAAAACCTCTAAACCTTATGTCTACGATCCCTCAAAATATCCCCCAACACATCCTTTTAAACACTCTAAGAAGCAAGAACCGAAATCAAACCGAAAAGGCGTCGTAGTTGGAAATTAGGGCTTGCTATGTTTATGAATGACATGAGATATTGTTGTGTGATGTTATCTTTGAGTTTGGTGACCTCTAAGTGTGCTGGAGCCTTGATATTAAAGTCTAAAACACAATCATGCAAAGAAATGGAACAAAAACTTGACATGACATACGTAGAAGACTTGAACTCTAAGAGGCATAATTTTTAAGAACGTAGATGTTTCTACCCTGATATTTGAAATGCCATAACTCAATGTATAAAATTGATCTAAGAATGTTCTTTATGTCCAGATTTATATTTTTGTGTTACCTTTCATTCAAAGTTTGTTTCAATTCATTTGCATAACCAGAACTCAAGATATTGCAATTTTACCAAAGTGTGTCATTTTCCGACCAATCAACACTACTGACTTGGAAATCCTATTTTAAAATGAGATCCGAACTTTGGTCAAAACATGAAAGTTGTATATAACATATATTTCTATATACATACCAAAAATGAGAACAACATATTGAGTTTGGAGAGGTCAAAACCTCTTTCAAAATCTCTGTTGAGTTTTAGCCCACAAGAAACATTCTGTTACATATTTGTATATAGCTCAAAACCACTATTTTTAGTGATCTATTTCAAATGTGGTCGACATGAACATTGTAGATACCATATTGAAGTATCTTTGGACGAAAAATCAGACCTTAAAGCCTCAGGATGATATCCTAAAACTGTTTCAAACCCTCTATACAAAATCGGCTCTACTGAGTTTTGGCGGCTGACAGAACCTGTTTTCTAAAATGGCCAACAAGTCTAATTGTTTCAAACAACTATCCTTAGCTCTAGACATGAAACTTGTAGAGGACATGTTAAACTAGAACATACTAAAACATGGGCTCATTTGGACTTGAAATGATACTCCAAAACAGAGACCAACGGAAGCATAATTTTGGTAAAATCTTGAGAAAAGTGCTGAACCATTTTTGCTTAATATGAATTGTTCACTCATTTGCCTTAGGATTTGGCATTTGTGTTAAACATAAGAGTTGTAGAAAATATTTTTATCTAAATGGTGTATAAAAATCATAACTTAATTCCAAGTCTAAATACCCCAAAATCTTGTCAGCCCTTTTAATTTAATACTTGATTTTTGACCTTAAAATTTGCTAAGTGTATGTGTGAGTACCTTGTTGTGAGACCCGAGTTTTTGTACAATGTTCAATGGAAATTAGTTGATTAGTGTTTTAAGTGAATGTATAACGATTTAGAACCCATGCTATCATATTTGAATCATATCTTGGAATTGTAGTTTGTGCTTCACATACTTGTACCTTATGCATTGCGCGTTGTATCATGTATTTTGCCATGTTAATGCCATACTATAAATTGTTGCACTTGAGATCAATGGTACACATTATGAGCATTGTCATTTGCATCGTGGCATGTTGGAGTCCATATGTGAAAATCGTTGTCGGGATGGGCTGTGCTGAGATTGTTCTTTTTGGTTCTAAATCTAGGGCGTCCCTGGTTGCCATTTTTGTAAATGTTTTGGGATATATTCCCCTTGTACACCCTGAGTACGTCCCCAGTGTTACAAATTTGGTTGATGTTTGAAATGGATTATGGAGATTGTTAGGCACCATGGGTTTGTCGCTAGCATTCTGGTTTTGATGATTTAGACTTTGGGTTGATGCTAAACGAGCATCCTGGTTCTTAAGGTGGAGATTGCTGGCCTGGGTAAGGGTGGCTGATACCAACCAAGGCTTTTCAAACATCGAATCCTTCCTGACTTATACCTTACCTCATTCTCGGGACCACCATCTAAACAAACGGTTATGTCGAAACACAATACTTACCACAGTCGACGATCACTACTCGACTCCAAGAACTCTGAGTAGTTCCAAGCCACAAACAGAACACAAATCCAGGCTCACAAAAGTCTATCAGAAACCCACCATGTGAATATCCCAGCCACACAGTTTCGATAAAATTCCCACTCTGCTAAGAGTTAGAAGCACAACCATACCCCTACACAACCAAGAATAAACTCCACACAACGGTTAATGATTCTTAGTTGATCACTGCAGAAAAGAACTCTACGTCTCAACACTAACTCCCTCGTCAACAAGGACAAGCACAAGCATTCCTGATCTACCAACTCGACCTCATAGAGAACACAACCCAAATGGTTCAACCATCATACGTAACAAACCATACTCTAACTAGGTTACCACGACCTACTATGTTTACCACACTCATACTGTCATGCCCCCGACTATGAGGCGCGTGATTCCCACTTGATAATTCATTATTCCCTTAACCAAAATTTCTTTAATGATATTCTCTTGAACTTAGTTTATTATAGGTTATCATCTATACCAAACTCCAACATATACTAAGTTCAATTCTTAAAAATTTCAGCATAATTTTCTCTATTTTTCGGACTATCCCAAATTCACCTGTCAAATTCAAATCACAATATATATACTCAGGCACCGCCTGGATCTCAACTTACAATCACAAATCAAACTATTAAATAAATAACAATCACCATCCCATTACAAAGATACTCACATTCTAAGTGGTATCCATTCTCATCCTTAATTTAAACATCACTCAGTAAACTAGATATTCAAAGTAAAACATTGGTCCGTAACCATTCATCAATCAACTACAAGAGTAAACTTATGTCATTCCCATAATCATTACATTCATAATTCTCCATATTTTTTTTACAGAATGATTACAATCATTCAACGTAAAATAAAACTCTTCCTTCAATCTTTTCCTTAATCACTCAAACCTGAAAAAAAAATGTTAAACGTACATGAGCCGAAGCTCGTAGGATAAAGACTAATAACAGTGCTGTGCATGATTTGTGAGGTATGAATGACATGCTATAATGCAATCAATATCAAATCATTTTTATAACCCCTTTTTTTGTTCGTAATCTCTTTATTCTTTATTTACTTATTCTTTACTCTTTCTTATTAGGTCATTCAACACATTTTTATTAGATCTACCATTAATTGAAATTCTACGTTCACCCACTTTAAATATTGATTCATTTTCTTATTTCTTCCATTTTATTTCATTCGTCTCACATTCTTTCAAATTATCTTCATTCCCGTTTTCAATTCCATTCTCTTGGTTCATTATCCAACATTTAGATTTATATCTTTTATAAAACTGTTAATTTCTCTTTATATTTCTTTAGTACTCACTTCATTCTCACTCTCTCTTTAATAAGTTATCGAATACCAACGCGCATGTGACACCCCGTTCCCCGGGCACGTCGGGACATATGCAACTATAAACAAGGGACATATTCTAGCCGAACATTCATAATTATATATGATAATTAATACATCCTTAATGGTTCAGGATTTTTTCAAAATACTAATGATCACAGTTATCCAGAAATTTTAACAAAAGTTACATCATGTCCGTGGAAAACTGAACAAAAGATCCAAAAGTAGACATCCTACGTCTTCAAGCTACATTGTTAGGGTTAACCGGCTCCTGCCACTCTCCCTCTTCTTCGTAGTCTTCTTCTTCAACGAACACGCCTTCCTCAAAAGGTCCTTCTTCTTTACCTATGGCACGAATGCCATGAGCCGGAACCCAGAAGCAAATTTCTAAACCGTATAACAAACTCACAACAAAATATCCTACAATACATATCATATAATGCCCAATACAATTTTAAGGCCAAATAGACAGACAATTTAACGTTTTCAACAGGGTAAGCAAACGTAAGAACAATTGTGCAAGTGCGTGATGCAGATAAATGTAATGCAGTTGCCCAACCCGATTATAAATCAACCAATCAAATTTTAAGTAACACTATTATGTTCCCATACGTTAGGCTCCCATATACCAACGTTCCCGATCACGACGGCGTATAGCGGATGTTCGGCTCAAGATGTGGCACGGCTCAGGACATAACAGGGCTCAGGACGTATATAACCCAAAGTCAATCATATCTAACATGATAATCAAAATGGTACCATTACGTTTCCGTACATTAAGTTCCCGTTCATCAGCGTTCCCAATAACAGCGGCGTATAGCGGATGTTTGGCTCAAGATATGATACGGCTCAGAACGTAACACGGCTCAAGATGTTCATGGCCCGAAGATAAATCAAGCTAACATAATAATTTGAATGGCACCATTACATTCCCGTACATTAGCTTCCCGTTCATCAGCGTTCCCAATCACTGCGGCTTATAGTAGCAGCTTGGCTCAAGATTTGATACGGCTCATGACGTAACACGGCTCAGGACGCACATGGCCCAAATTCTACATATCATTATAATAACCCAAATGGTACCACTACGTTCCCGTACGTTAGGTTCCCGTTCATCAGCGTTCCCGATCACAGCGAAATATAGCGGCTGTTCGGCTCAAGACGTGATACGGCTTAGGACGTAACATGGCTCAAGACGTTTATGGCCCATTGTCAACACCCCCATCAACAAGGACTCTCTAATCATGATATTATTCCAAACCCTCCACCCTTATTCT
>JAULJZ010134776.1:16244-31793 GCA_032270985.1 Heliamphora pulchella | reverse complement strand
AATTAAATTTAATTGGCAGGTATCGAGAATCTTAACGTGGGGAGAAATGGTAAGTATTTAATAACAAGAGCTCAATGGAAGAATGTCTTGAGATATGGGACAGAGTGCAATTATAGTTCTTTAGTGGTGTGAACTGTAATTCAGTATTTTATAGAAATTATACAAATCGCTGTGTCTTTCCATAATTGCAGAAACCGCCCGTGGGTATCTCTGTTCCACTAGAAGTCTTACTCATAATTACTTCCTAGATCCCTGCTGTAGCCCTATATATATGCGGGTAGGCTGAACCAGTTTTGATTGATTTTTCATATCATTATTGATATATTATTTTTATCTTTCAAAGACTTAAAAAATATATGGGGATTCTGCCGGTACAAGTTCTCAGAGGATTGTAACCCACACTACGTTCGAGGATCGCATAAGGGAATGCGGTAGAAGATCTGACAGGAGTTTCAACTCGAAATCAAGTCGTAGTTGAAGTTTAGATCTACAAGAGGTATTCTTCTAAATAAACTTTGGTTGTACGGATTTTATTTTGATCGTACTTCGTCAAAAGTTTTATCTAGAGCCCGTTTCGGCCTTTGCCAGTCCAGTTAATTTTTTACCAAAAATCGTTTTACAAAAATAAAGATCTTGACAGTTTTGCCTCCAACATTTAGCTGATCATCAATTCCCATGGGAGAAAGAGTACCAACATACATCCACACATGGATCCGGGAATCTTCAGTGCCATCAAACTTTTCTATTTTTGGCATCTTAAATTTTTCTAACAGTTTAGCATCTGGGAATAAACACAAACCGCCTATATCCAAACATGTATTTTGTCACTCCCTTTGCCTTTCTCAAGACCTTCTCCATACGGTCAATTTTTTATACCAGCGCGGACTCTCTAGATCGAGTAGTAATCTCTTCCTCCACCGGGACATGTTGGGGAACCCGGGGTGGCGCAGCGACTTGTGGTGCTTCATGTCCCTGATTATCATCCCAAAAGTCTTCTCCATTCTCATTCGTATCATCTGGTTGTCCATTTACGCCGGGCAGACGGGCTTGAATTGCACGGATCTTCTCTTAGCACTAATTTTGAACCTGAGTTTGCTGCTCCACAGCTCTTTGTATCTCAGTGATTGCCCTCATCAGGGCTGTCAGATTAACATCATTTTTGGCCATCTCAGATGATTCAACTGGCTGTTCAGATATCCTGTACAGTCTGCCTGTCACTGATCTATCCCAGATACGTGTCGACTGTAATCTTCCCGGCTCAATGATCTAAACCCAAAGAAAACCTGGATCCCAAAAGCAGAACAACCAGTATCAAACACTTCTCTAGAAAGAATTTTGACGATACTCGAAGTAGCAAACTATAAGCAGATAATCACTGAAACTGAAATAGTACCCTTGCCAGTCTCATACTTGCAGCATAACAACTGAACACCCAAAAATCAGGATGATGGCTAAGATGGAAAACAACCAAGTTCTAGAGAGAAGGTTCATCTGAAGAATCTAAACAGAGAAACGGGTAGCACTCCAATAAGAAAATAGAACTAGGCCAAAGGGAGCTATTTGATCTAGATTTCTAAGAAACAACAGGCAGCACTTCGGTAGGGAAGCAGAACTAGCACACAGGGGTCTAACAAGGGTTCGAAGAAAGAAAGCCTAATACGACAACGAGGGGTAAAACCAACAACCCAGGGAGAACCCAGAAGAGAGAATTACCCTAGAGGTTTCAAAACAAAACACGTGCATGACCTTGAGAAGAAAACTATGGTATGAAAGCCAAACAAAGAAAAGGAAAAAACCCTGGTAAAAACCCAAAGGAAAAACTAACTTAATTAACAAGGAATAACAGAAAATCTAGGCCGAATTCAGAAAAAGAACTAACCTAAGCCAAACAAACCATCCTAACCAACGCAAACAGAACATACAATTAACAGAACACATAATCCTAGTAGGGTTAGCATCACCTAATGGAGGGTTCTAAGCTATTATATGCAAAAAAGCCAATTTTGGTTAATCGAATAGGATACTTTTTGAATAGATCCGGGTATATACCTCCTATGCCTGGAGTGGTGCAGGACATGGTCAAACGGTACTCCCGAACTCTTTTACTGCAGCTATGAAAGCGTACAGTCAGTAAGGCTTGCCCGCCTTTCCAACGATCCCCGAAATGGATAAACGATCGGGTATCAGGTCGACCAGGCAAAGGGGTGTGAAGAACAATACATATGCATGTGAGAATGAAAATGAAAAATTCTTATTAAAAACGAATGATGTTTTCAAGTCTACTCCTCTTATTTGATTTTATAAACTAGTCCCCAGCAGAGTTGCTAGAAAATACTGTGGCGCTAGAATTTTGGGATTTTGAAATGGTAAAAAATATGAAAATTCAAAAGATGTTTTAAAAAATATTTTAACACCTTGAAAGCTAAAATTTGAAAACCCCTTTTGTTGAAAATATAGGCGCCACTTGATTTTTGAGAAAAATCAAGAAAAACAAAAATGGCTACTGATCTTTAAAATGTTTAACTAGAGAAAAAGGGTTCGGGAGCTAAGGTACAAATCGTAAAAGGTGTTTGGCACCCCGTTCGCCCAACCGTAAGGTTACCTCTTATCACGCCCCAAACACGAGGATCACGCGAAAGCCCACCCAAACACCCTTTTAAGAAAAATAGGTTTTCACAGTTGGAAATCAAAATACAACATTTGGATAAAAATTCTCAAGTTCAACTCTCATAAAACTATAACATGCATTCTCATACATGAATAATCATATCGCCCAAAGGCGTACAAAACTAGCCCATACAGGCGTCACATGTAAAAGTACATGTCTCAAAAAGGGAAAACTATAGCAAGTCTTCCATCGCCTCTACAACTAGGTTAACTCCACGTGCTCACGTGAAAATGGTTTTACAGCAAAAATCCCACACCGTGAGCCGAAGCCCAATAGAAAATAGACTGTAAAGCTGTAATACGGGTCATGCAATCATATGGTGGGAACTCGCTCGACCACAAAAGCCCAAAAGGTTTTCCTCACAAAAACCACAAGTTTTCCATCTGAAAACCACCATTTTCGTCCTTGAAACTATGCACATAATCCTGATAGATATCATGCCACAGTTAAGGGAGACTAGTAAAAACACAACATTCTCCACTCGGGACACGCAGCCGAGGAGACACGATATAATATAATCTTATGTACCGACTTTGCCGCATAGACAAAGGTAACAACTATAGACTCTCGTCCATTACCTCTAACCAACAAGCTTAGTAATGACAAGTTCCATACGGAGTTACGACAACGACGCCATTAACGGAGGCAACCGAACCACTCAATTTACGGGACCTGAGTCTGAGGGTACAGAGCACCCACACTCAATTTACGGGGGACTAACCTGAAGGTACAGAGCACCTACGCTGTGCACATTTTCGGACTTACACCGAGGAGCAATGGAAGCCCAACTCAATAATACCCACTGTCACGGTACATCTATGGAAAAACATTTCAAAACCCGCAAAACAGATATACAACATATGTATACAAAGAGATCCAATCCATGAACCATAGAGATCAAACAAAACATGTAAAGAAAACATGATTTTCGTCAGAACGTTTTAGAAGTAGAGACTCAACCCCAAATGCTAGTTCCAAACCTTCACAAACACGTTTGAAAAGTTTCCCAGGACTCCATTTTCAAACCTTCCTTTTTGAAAACCTCTGATACCCCTTTTGAAACCAAAGAATTTCATAAAAACCTCAGATAAACATCACACGAGGAAAGCTAGAACCAAAACACATCATTTTCCAAAACAGGCTAGGTTCAGTCGACTGGATTCACCCTCCAGTCGACTGAAAAGCACACTGGAAAAAGAGAACCAAAATAGAAGCCATTTCAGTCGACTGAACTCCCAAAATGATGATCCCATCGACTGAACTCACAGGTTCAGTCGACTGACCAAGCCCAGAAAAAGTTTTGAGCTACGATTTTTGCTTGTTTTTTCTTCCAAACCTCAAATCAAACCTCCAAACTTCTATTTTTGATACCCATAAGGATATGTAAACCCAAGCTTACCATAAGGCCATAAAAGAAACCCTCAAAACATGATTTCATCCACCCGAAAAGCTGAAAAGCGATTTTTAAACCCAAAACCCATCTTGAACACAAACACCTTTTTCATGCATTTTTACACAGTAAAAACATATAATTATACGTGGTACCTTCTAACAGTTATACAGTCTAGGATCCTATCTCGGTGAGTTCAAACTCGATGTCTCGATCGACGGGCAAAATTGAACTTCGTCGAAATGAAATTTCGACTGGATAGATGTGTAGCCCTCGATGCTGATATTAAGGATCAGCAGTTGGTTTGTCAAAAACCAAGCCTCATGCCCCCAAGAACTTAGAGAGAAGGCAGAGCATTTGGTGAGTCTCAAAGCTAGAGAGAGGAAGGGAAAGATATTTATAGGCAAAATATCTCGAAAATATCTTTTTTTTTAAATTTTAAAATTCGTACAGCAACTCCCTATAACCCCGGGAACCAACTCCGCATGCTTATTTAAAAGTAAACATGCATCAAAATGCATAAATCATACATCGCAGAAATATATGCGAAAACACATTAAACATATATAAATCTAAAAAAGAGACGGGTCTGGATCTCACAACTCTCCCCCTTGAGGAATTTCGCTTCCGAAATTCACTACAAGGTCACAAAGGAAAAAGCTCCAGATATCTAGCACGCATTTTCGACTCCAGCTCCCATGTAGCTTCTTCAACCCCGTGATGAAGCCATAGGACCTTGACGTAAGTAATTGTTCTGCCTCGCAACACTTGCTCCTTTGTATCAAGAATCTTCACCGGATGCTCCTCAAAAGTGGCATCTTCATTAATTCGCAGCTCAGCCTAGTCTAATACATGTGAAGGATCAGGCTCATACCTTCGAAGTATTGAAATGTGAAACACGTTGTGCATAGATGCTAACTGAGATGGGAAAGCCAAACGATATGCAACCTCCCCAACCCTGTCAAGGATCTCAAAAGGTCCAATGAAGCGCGGTGATAATTTCCCGCTACGACCAAACCTCATCAAACCTCTACGAGGTGAGACCTTCAGGAACACGTGATCCCCCACTACAAACTCCAAAGGTCTTCTCTTCTGATCTGCATAACTCTTCTGATAGCTTTGAGCTGTCTGAAGACGCTGGCGAATCACTGCGATCTTCTCTATTGTCTCACGCACTAAGTTGGGTCCCAAAACTGTGGTCTCTCCCACGTCTGTCTAACATACTGGTGACCTACACAGTCTACCATACAAAGCCTTATACGGTGCCATCCCAATACTAGAATGATAGCTATTGTTGTATGCAAACTCTACTAATAGTAGATGATCCTCCCACGAACTTCTGAAGTCAAGAACACAAGCCCTCAACATATCCTCCAAAATCTGTATGGTCCTCTCAGACTGACCATCTGTCTGGGGGTAAAAAGTAATACTGAGCATCAAGTTCGTCCCCAAGGCCTCCTGAAGACTCTGCCAAAAGCGCGATGTGAAGCGCGGATCTCTGTCAGAAACTATAGACACTGGCACTCCATGTAAGCGGACTATCTCTCTGACATACAAACGACTCAGTCGATCCACCGAATCCTTCATGCGGATGGGGAGAAAGTGTGTAAACTTCGTCAACCTTTCAACCACGACCCAAATGGGGTCGTATCCCTTAGGTGAGCGAGGAAGTCCTGACACAAAGTCCATCGTGACGTTCTCCCACTTCCATTTAGATACCGGTAACGGCTGTAACAATCCTCCCAGTTTCTGGTGCTCCGTCTTTACCTACTGACAGGTAAGGCACCGAGAAACAAACTGAAGCACGTCCTTCTTCATCCCTGTCCAATAGAACTGACGACGTAAGTTATGGTACATCTTTGTGCCTCCAGGATGCACTGCAAGGTGAGAATGATGACACTCATGTAGTAGATCAGCTCGGCATAACTCTGCCACAAACAACCTCCCGGCCAATCTCAGACTCTGGTCTGAACCCACAATCCATCGTGCTATATCCTCTCCACTAGCGACACGATCTTGTCTCATCTGAGCCTCTTGGTCTGTCTGCTGGAGCTCTAACTCATGTGCTATCAACGCTGGTCGTGAAACTAATGAAAATAAGGTGGCCTTCGTCGGTGTATCCCCAAGACAGAGATCAAAAATAAGGTGGCCTTCGTCGGTGTATCCCCAAGACAGAGATCAAACTCCCCAACCTCTCCAAGCATGTCCCATTCCCGTATAGCTATAGAAGCTAACGAGCCATGAGATCTCCTGCTAAGAGCATCAGCTACAACGTTGGCCTTCCCAAGATGATACTGCAAATCAAAATCATAGTCCTCTAACAACTCCATCCATCGTCGTTGGCATAAGTTCAGGTCCTTCTGCCAAAATAAGTATTTTGAACTCTTATGATCGGAGAAAACCTCGAAGTTCTCACCATAAAGATAGTGACGCCAGGCAAAGACCACGGCTGCCAACTCCAGATCGTGTGTCGGATAGTTCTTCTCATGGATCTTCAACTGTCGAGAACCATAGGCTACAACCTTCCCTTCCTGCATCAAAACACATCCAAGACCGTCGTGTGAGGCATCACAATGCACTGTATATCCCGAGCCTCGCTCTAGGACAATCTACATTGGCGCGCTAGTCAACCTCGTCTTCAGCTCCTGGAATGCTGACTCACAGGCCTCATTCCAAACAAACGTAACTCCCTTTTGCGTCAGACGCGTCATCGGTGTAGCAAGTCTCACAAAATCCTTCACAAATCACCGATAATACTCTACTAAGCCTAGAAAACTATGGATCTCGAAGACGCTCTTCGTTCGCTCCCAACCCGTCACAACGTCAGTCTTCGAAGAATCCACAGCTACCCCATCTGTCGACACCACATGTCCCAAAAATCTCACCTCAGACATCCAGAACTCGCACTTCTCGAACTTTGCATATAAGCGATGCTCTCTCAAAGTTTGTAGAACAATACACAGATGGTCCTCGTGCGTCTCTCTAGTAGGTGAATAGATGAGAATGTCATCCACAAATACCACCACAAAACTTTCTAAGTATGGATGAAAAATCCGATTCATCAATCCCATAAACATAGAAGGAGCGTTCGTCAGACCGAACGACATAACCAGAAACTCGTAGTGACCATAGCGAGTCTGAAAGGCGGTCTTCTCTATGTCTTCGTCCCTAATCCTCAACTGGTGGTATCCTGATCTCAAGTTAATCTTTGAAAAGCAGCTCGACCCCTTCAACTGATCAAACAAATCATCTATCCTCAGCATGGGATACTTGTTCTTCACTGTTATCCGATTCAGCTTCTGGTAGTCGATGCACAAACGTAAAGATCCATCCTTCTTCTTGGCAAAAAGAGCAAGAGCTCCCCATGGTGAAGTACTCAGTCATATGAACCCCCTACCCAATAACTCCTAAGGCTGTACCTTGAGTTCACGCAGCTCAGCGGGTGCAAACTGATAAGACGGCATAGATATGGGAGTAGTCCCTGGAATCAACTCAATAGAGAACTCTACCTCACGGCTTGGTGGCAACTCAAACAGATCATCAAGAAAGACATTAGGATAGTCGCAAACCATCGGAGGTAACTCACCTCTAACCCTAACCTCATCATCCAACAGGAGGGCTGCAAAGAGGAAGCCCAGGTTGCCCTAGTTCCGCACAATACCCGTCATGGACACAAAACTCTCATCTCGATCACTAACAAAACAAAAACAATCTCCCGCCGGTGTACAAATCGTCACCCTCCATCGATCGCAATCGATAAAGGCACGATAGGTGATCAGCCAATCCATCCCTAGGATGACAACAAACAAGGTCATGTCGAGAATGATGAAGTCAAACTCTAGACAACGATCGGCGACCTCCAACACACAGGATCTACACACAAGACTCAACGTCACACTCCCACTGGCAGGGTTCTCCACACTCAAGGTACTACCCAACCAGTCCATTTCTAACCCCAAAGTAGATGCAAAAGTAGATGATATAAATGAATGTGATGCTCCCATGTTGATAAGAACACTGGCCCATGATCTATAGACTAGAAGAGTACCTCGGATCATAGAGGGGGTAGCAGCAGCATCGGGCACGACCGGTGCTCTGGATGAACAGGGATCTGCTAGAACATAAGCTCTGGTTTGTCCACTGTGGCCTTGAACCGTAGACTGTCTGCCTGATTGCACTGAAGCGCCCCCTTCTGCCAATCTGGATGGCTGTCATCCCTGGGCAAATGGTGTAACAGATGCTCCAGCTCTGCTACGCATACTCCCTCCTCTGGGGCAATCCCTGCGGATATGCCCAGACTGGCCACACTCATAACATACCACTGGCCCTCTTCCCTGAGCCTGTGACTGCGACTGTGCTTGAACAGGTGCTGGACTCCGGCATTCTGCCACACGATGTCCTGGTCGCTGACATCTATGACAAAGCGCCCTCTGATCCGACCATCCCGTTGAAGCCACGGTAGGTGAAGAGGTAGAAGACGGTGGCGGATACGACCCGACTGGATGTGAACTCGAACCAGATGTCTGTCGGCGCTTGCTCTCCCTAAGCCCCTGGGACTGTACACGTTCCCTTCCTTGCTGGCCCCTACTGTCCTTGTCTCGGTGCGTCTCATTCAGAGTGTCCTCCACTTTCATGGCCATCTGTACCAACTCAGTATAGACCTACATTTGGAATGCCGCCACTCTGTCCCTAATAGCGGGCCTTAAATTCATTTCAAATCTGTTCGCCTTGAACTCATTAGTAGGTATGATCTCCTGTGCGAATCGGGACAAGCTAGTAAACTCAGCTTCATACTCCACTACTGACACATTCTCCAAAGTCAGAAATAGGAAATCCTCTCTGTTACCATCCCTCAGAGTCGCTGGAAAGTATTTCTCTAGAAATACCTTCATGAATGCCTCCCATGTACCTCCTACTGTAGCCTTAGTGAACTTCCACCACATATGAGCACTCCCTCTCAGCTGGAAGGAAGCACATATAACCCTCAGATCATCTTCCTCAATCTGAAGCAAATCCAAAATCCTGGTGACTAGCTCTAGCCATTCAGTGGCAACTGTGGGGTTGTGATCCCTAGAAAAGGTAGGAGGGTCTAAACGGTAGAACTCGCGCTTTGCGATCGTTGCCCTTGGTTCAGGTACACTCTCCCTGCCCCTAGCGGCCTCAGCCAGTTGCTGGATGGAGCTGACCATCTCACGTAATAGATCTCCCTCGCCAATCGGTCCGTGGGGTGCATTAGCATCCCCAACATCTGGGACTGGAACGTCCCTTTGGCCAAAACCACGGCCTCGACCTCGACCACGGCCTCGTCCACCCCGCGTAGACATGGCTCTATACGAAAGAAAGATAACAGGGTAAGCTTCCTACAACATGTTATTGCTAACGTAAAAGACAAATAAGCATGCTAACACATAGCCACATAATATCATGTCATCACATCTCACATACCAAGGAGAACCAACAAAAAAGACTCGTCACTCTGAACAACCTACTCAGATTCCTTGCTAGAAATCATGTCTGCGAAATGCGTCTCTAACATGGCCCCCAAGTATGTTAATCCAAAGGCCCAAAAGAAAGACTAATCAATCCAAAAATCCAACCTCCATACCCACATAAACTAGCTATCATGCGTATGCTAACAAAAGCTAAAACACAGGCAATCAAGCATATACATATCCTCACAAGGTGATATACCCTCTTTTCCATGGCTCATAGGTATTCGAACCCAGAGCTTTGATACCAAGTTGTCACGCCCCAAACACCAGGGTCACGTAAAAGCCCACCCAACACCCATTTAAGAAAAATAGGTTTTCACAGTTGGAAATCAAAATACAACATTTGGACAAAAGATTCCAAAGTTTAACTCTCATAAAACTGTAACATTCATTCTCATACATGAATAATCATATCGCCCAAAGGCGTATAAAACCAGCCCAAATAGGCGCCACATGTAAAAGTATATGTCTCAAAATGGAAAAACTACAGCAAGTCTTCCATCGCCTTTGCAACAAGGTCAACTCCACGTGCTACCTGAAAAAGGTTTTACAGCAAAAATTCCACACCGTGAGCCGAAGCCCAATAGAAAATAGACTGTAAAGTAGTAATATAGGTCATGCAATCATATGGTGGGAACTCGCTCGACCAAAAAATCCCAAAAGGTTTTCTTCACAAAAATCACAAGTTTTTCATCTGAAAACCACAATTTCCATTCTTGAAACTATGCATATAATGCTGATAGATATCATGCCACAGTTAAGGAAAAGCAGTAAAAACACAGCATTCTCCACTCAGGACACGCAGCCAAGGAGACACAATAAAATGTAATCCTATGTACCGACTCTTCCGCACAGACAAATGTAATAACTATAGACTCTCGTCCATTACCCCTAACCCACAGGGTTTGTAATGACAAGTTCTATACGGAGTTACGAAAATGACGCCATTAACGGAGGCAACCGAACCACTCAATTTATGGGAGCTGAGCCCGAGGGTACAGATAGTAATGACAAGTTCTATACGGAGTTACGAAAATGACGCCATTAACGGAGGCAACCGAACCACTCAATTTATGGGACCTGAGCCCGAGGTTACAGAGCACCCACACTCAATTTACAAGACCTAAGCCCGAGGGTACAGAGCACCCACATTCAATTTATGGGGACTAACCTGAAGGTACAGAGTACCTACGCTGCGTACGTTTCTAGACATACACCGAAGAGCAATGGAAGCCCAACTCAACAATACCCACTGTCACGGTACATCTATGAAAAAATATTTCAAAACCCGCAAAACAGATATACAGTACATGTATACAAAGAGATCCAATCCATGAATCATGGAGATCAAACAAAATATGTAAAGAAAACATGATTTTCATCAGAACGTTTTAGAAGTCGAGACTCAACCCCAAAGGCTAGCTTCAAACCTTCACAAACACATTTGAAAAGTTTCCCAAGACTCCGTTTTCAAACCATCCTTTTTGAAAACCTCTGATACCCCTTTCGAAACCAAAGAATTTCATAAAAATCTCGGATAAACATCACACGAGAAAAGTTAGAACCAAAACACATCATTTTCCAAAACAGCCCAGGTTCAGTCGACTGGACTCACCCTCCAGTCGACTGAAAAACACACTGGAAAAAGAGAACCAAAACAGAAGCCATTTTAGTCGACTGACCCCCTAGGTCCAGTCGACTGAACTCCCAAAATGACGATCCAGTCGACTGAACTCATGGGTTTAGTCGACTGACCAAGCCCAAAAAACGTTTTGAGCTACGATTTTTGCTTGTTTTTGCTTTCAAACCCCAAATCAAACCTCCAAACTTCTGTTTTTGATACCCACAAGGATATGGAAACCCAAGCGTAAAGCCATAAAAGAAACCCTCAAAACATGATTTCATCCACCCGAAATGCCGAAAAGCGATTTTTAAACCAAAAACCCATCTTGAACACAAACACGTTTTTATGCGTTTTTACACGGTGAAACAACATATAATTACACGTGGTACCCTCTAACAATTATACAGTCTAGGTTCCTACCTCGGTTAGTTCAAAACTCGACGTCTCGATCCACGTGAAAAATCAAACTTCGCCGAAATAAAATTCCGACAGGATGGATGTGTAGCCCTCGATGACGGTATTAAGGATTAGCAGTTAGTTTATCAAAAATCAAGCCCTGGGCTCCCGAGAAGTTAGAGAGAAGGTAGAGTGTTTGGTGAGTCTCAAAGCTAGAGAGAGGAAGGAAAATATATTTTGAAATAAATATCTAAGGGAAGATATTTATAGGCAAAATATCTCGAAAATATCTTTTTTTTTAAAAATTTTTAAAATTCGCACAGCAACTCCCTACAATCCCGGGAACCAACCCCGCATGCTTATTTAAATGTAAACATGCATCAAAATGCATAAATCATACATCGCAAAAATATATGCAAAAACACATCAAACTTATATAAGTCTCAAAAAGAGACGGGTTCGGCTGTCACACCTCTACAAATCATTATCGATTTTTTGATAAGATTTCTCAAATGTATACAAATAAAGAAAGTGGAGGCAAAGAGGAACATCCAAAATCAAATACAGAAAAATACATACCATATGTTTATAGAACACCAAAATAAAGCAAATATAAAAAGAAATCCTAAGTCTACGTCATGCAATTTTCTAACTAAATGATACATGGAGCACACCCTCGTGCAATGATTTAAAAAAAAAGAACAAAAAATATGTTAGAATCATTAAGTTCAAATTATACTAAAAATAAACATGAATCAATATCTAAAAATACCTAAGACAATATAAATATGCTTTCAAATGAACTAAACAAAAATTCTCTAAAACTATCATGCATGTTATCAAATTGTATAAAGGTAATTAAAATAAAAAAGATGACAAGAGAGCACCTAAAGATTAAAGAAAAAGGAAATAAAGAAAAAATTTACAAAAAAAAATTGAGTTAAAATAAAAGGTTAGAAAATGGTATTAAACTAATAAAAAAATCTAACTATTAACATTTTATATTTTCAACGAAACAAAAGAAAAGAAACCAAAAAGAAAACAAAAGAGAGTTAAACTACTATAAGAAGAGAAAACTATACTAACATAAAAAAAATAAAAAAAATAAAAACAATGTTAAAAGACATTTTGTGATTTTTGGATTTAACAAAATGAAAGAAAAGAAAAATAAAATAAGTAATATGAAAATAAAATAAAACTAACATTAAAAGAAAAAGAAAAGAAAAAAGCAGAAATACAATAAAGCTAACAATAAAAAAATTAAAAAAATAAAATGCTAGTAAAGGAACATTAAACTAATGCTAAAAGAAAAGAAAAAAAAATAGTGCATTGAAAGAAAAAATAAAGCTACACTAAATGAAGAAGAAAAGAAAAATAAATAGAACATTACAAGAAAATTAAACTAACATTAAAATAAAAGAGAATGAAAATGGAACATTAGCATTAAATGGGTGTAATATTGACAATTACAACCATATGCATGTAAATGCTTGGGTTATAATAATAACAATATCGTTTAGTTGTATTGCTAAATTATATTAGCACTAATCAATGAATTAATAAGCTTAATGTAAGTAAGCAGATAAACAAAACTAGTAAACTAAATAAGCTAAACCTTGAATTCGAATATGAATATAACAACTATAAGCAATGTAGTTAAGATAAAACAATCAAATTAACCTGGCCACTCCAAAGGGGTAGGAAATGGAGTCAGAAGGACCGAGAATCCGAGCAAAGTACCTAGATTGCTAAAGAATCCTCGAGTCGGGGAATGGTAATAGGCAATTCGATCCTCGAGCAATGATCCAAGCTAGGGTTTTAAAACTTCGGTATCGGGGGTTCGGCTCTCGGTACGTCGGTAGAATTTTAGCGTTGGCACTCGGGATTGCTCGGTGACTCGACAAAGTTCTTCTCTCTAAAATTCTGTCCTGAAAACGTACCAGGGAGTTCGGTATTTATAGAATTCCTCAACCAATGAAAGGCTGACACGTTTGGGGACACATCAGGCTATTTGAAGCTGGTGGTCGCCAAGTTAGGAGTTGGCGGTCACCACCAATGAAAAGATTTCAAGAAGTTCTATTAGCGGTTGCCACAATGAAAGTTGGCAGTCGTCAGGTTGGAGTTGGCGATCGCCACTTTGGCTAGAGTTTCCAAGAAGTTCTATTGGCAGTTGCCACAATGCAAGTTGGCGGTCACTATAAAAAGTGAAAGTTTCCAAATGGTTCTATTGGCGGTCGCCACATTGGAGTTGGTGGTTCAAAATGATTTCATTGGTTTGAAGGTTCTAATCATTGGGTTCAAATACTAAGCTTGATCATTTTTCGAGGATCGTATTGAGGCACCATTTCAATCGTTTTTATCATCAGATTCACCTAAGATTAGGTGAGGTCAAATTGGGGTGTCTACACCTTGGCTTAGCTGAGGGGAAAACGATCACAAAGTTCAAGGCCACAGTTTCGAGGATATGAAAGCCCAAGTTGTCGCCGTCTTTCCTAACTTGGACTTCTCCAAGTTTTTGCCTGAGGATGACAGTGCTGAGTAGTTTCTATTTACTATGTTTTTGAACATTTCTCTCTTTTACCTTTTGGGCCGTGTTTTGGCAACAATACACTTTTTTGCAGTAGCATTAGTGGGGCCGTGTTTTGGCCGAATAGGAAACATACATTAATTCATGTTTTTTGTGGCCATGTTTAGGCCATGTTTGATTTAGTATTCTCCTGGAAAACTTTGTTTAATACAAGGCCTTTAACTTGAGAACTTTCTCTGCACATTTTGTCTTCAAACACTTGTCGATTTTTTTTTGCTCTTCTTGACTCTTCTGATTACTATTCCTTGTTCTTTTCCAATATATGTATGTGGCTGACCAAGTAATCAGAGGGTCGAGCATGGGCATAGAAAATTTTACCGAAGCATTGGTAGAGCTCTTGGCAAGCTTGACTATCTCGAGGCTATAACAATATGGGTCAAACTCTAGTACTAGCGACGAATAGATAATAAGAACCTAGGTCGCTGCATGAACAAGAGAAACCCTAATTAACTTGAAAATTCTAAATTTGACTCGAAAATCCTAAAAGAGACCAAATACTCAGAGGCAAAACCTTAACACTCAGAAAAGTTTTGGAGCAGCTTAAATTAAGTAACTAATATAAAATATTAAATTAAAAATCAAAAATTTCCATAATTAAGGTAAAATAATCATTTTACCCCTAGTACAGCAAAAAATATAAAAAAATCCTAAATTTGACACATGGACACCCAAAATTAGATATTTATATAAAATCAATTAATAAAATACAAAATAACAAAAAAATGACTAAAATGCCGTTGCATGGCTGGCCACCTAAGATAATGTGCCCAAAAAGCTACTTTTTGCTTTTTTAAACTTAAAAATAAGAAAAAGATGTATAAATTAAGCATTATTTTGACCCAATACCTTTTATATAAGTAATATACATACTAATATAATAATATAGGTCAACAATAGCAAATAAATAATTATTTAAAGTCTCTACCCAATGAATAAGTTAAAAGGCCAATTCTAGTCAAACTAGCTTAATTTAGCTTAAATGCCTACACTTATTTAATTAAATACTATCAAAATTATGATAAATTATGAAAAGACTAAATTAATTATAAATACATTAATATAATAGGTTTTAGTAGGGTTAGATACTAAAATGGTACATAAAATTAGTATTTTATGCATATATATTCACAAAAATGTACCAAAATACAAATTAAAACCCAAATTGACTACCAATTTAGCTTTTTAGTCTCCCAAACACTGCATGGCCGAAACCCACTGACCCAAATTCTAATTTTGGTAAGCCTCCATTAAGTCCACCTGCCATGTAACCAATGAGGGTTCAAGAAAATTAAAATTTTAAATTTAAGTAATAATTACACTCCATTATATATTTTTTTCTATAAAAACAAGACCTTAGCCTTCACTCTCCTTCATGTATTTCGGCTGGGAGGT
>JAULJZ010134776.1:0-16144 GCA_032270985.1 Heliamphora pulchella | reverse complement strand
TCCATTATATATTTTTTTCTATAAAAACAAGACCTTAGCCTTCACTCTCCTTCATGTATTTCGGCTGGGAGGTGAGAGAGAGGCTACCAAAAAATCTCTAAGTGTTCACAAAGAAAGAAGGGGAGAAGGGAAGAAGGAAGGAAGGACGAGTTAGGAGGAACCAAGGAATTCCATTAAAACCAAGTCCACTTCTTCTTTAAAATTTTTGATCATCTAAAGTGATAAGCAACTCCCTTAAACCTTCTCATATTCCCCCTCATGATACCCCTCAATCCATCTCTATAATAAACCCTAAAAAAAAAGAAATGAAGAATAACTCTAAAAAAAAGATGCAAATAGTGGACTGCTAGGGCAAGATGGTGCTTTATATGTGCTTGCATGTGTATGTTTTCAAGTTTTATGGCTTAAACATGTTCTTGAATTTTTATTTATATGAGTGTAAGATATGCATACAAACAAAACACATCAAAAATGCACATAACACTAGCTAAGCAACTAAAATCCTAAGTTACCTGATTTTCTGGAATTACCTATTTTCTGCTACCAACTTTAAAACACCATAACTAAATGTATAAAAATGATCTTAAAGTGATTTTTGTGTCCAGACCTATATTTTTGAGTTATATTTCATACAAAATTGGTTTGAAGTAATTTCGTTGGGTAGAACTCTAGATGTGTCATTTTTGCTAAAGAGTGTCAGATCTTGACCACTTTGAGTTGAAGACCTAAAAACATTAAGTTAGAGTAAGAACCGAGCTTGGGTCAAACCATAAAACTTGTAGAGAAAATATTTATCTTTTTTTCCACCAAAAATGAGTCAAAACTATAAAGTCTTGATAGTTTAAAAGCCTTCTCAAAGTCACTATTAAGGTTTAGTGATTGACAGACCTCTCTGTCACACATTTTTGTGAGACCAACAACCTAGCTTTTTAGAAGTTAAATCCAAAAGTGGTGAACATAAAAATTGTAGCTAAAATATCAAACTAAATACGGAGCACAAATTAGCTTCAAATACCCTTAGATGATACCCCAAAGGTTTTGAGCATGCTCTGTTAAAAATACACTCTGCAGACTCTTTTTAGGTTGGCTGAACCCATTTTTATAAATTAGCTAAAATCGCAAACATTTTCCAAACAACTTGCCCTAACACCGAACATGAAACTTGTAGGGTACATCTTAATCTAGAACTCCACCAGATATCAGAGCAATAGACTTTGAATTGGTGCCCCAAAACTGTGCCCAACAGAGGCCCAATTTCTATGTTTTTCTCTGTAAAATACTGAAGGATTTTTACTAAAATAAAATAAATGACCTTTTTACCTTAGGAATTGACCTTGGTGATAAATATGAATCTTATAGGAAATATTTTTATCTAATTGGTGTTAAAATATCAAAAATTAAATCAATGCCTAAATACTTTAAAGCACTATTGAAACTTTAAAACTAGCAATTGAACTTTACCTAAAATTGGCTAAGTGTTCGAATGATGTGCTACATATGGAACTAGAGTGTGTAAACCTTATACGAACATTTTAAATAGATAGTGTATGAAATTGATACTTTTGATGAAATGAACTCATGTCGATGGTTCGATTTTATGTTACGTAAATTGTGATTTTACTTCGCATGCTTATACTTGATGCTTTAGCAAGCTGTACCATGTGCCATATCATATTCATATGTCATGTTATGATTAATTGCACACGAGAAGCATATTACACAGTATGAACATTTCTACGTGTCATCTTGGGTTATCGGAGTCCCTTTCGTGTCCTTCAATTGGGTTGAGTAACATGGAAATCCATTATTTAGTGGTTATGGATCTAGGACATCCCTGGTTGCCATATTGATATTGAATTGAAGGTTTTTAATTATAAAAAGGGGGATTTAGGCACCATGGGTTCATCACTAGCTTTATTTAGACTTTAGGTTGACGCTTAACGATTATCCTAGTACTTAATGTGGGACGGTTGGCCTCCGTATAAGGGTGGCTGATAACGGGGTGGCCTGCCCCCACGCCGTTGCCATTGAGTAAAATGGTTGAGGCATGTAGCCTAGGCATGCATTTACCTTTCGCAACGAGGTTAGGGTAAGTTAAGTGAGCAACGCCATCAAGTCTACTATGTAATTCCCAACGTGAATTTTATGATAATGTTCTGGAAGTACATGGGGTTGGGCATTTGCATTGGATTCATCTGGTTCATGCACTCACATTACTGTTCTTATATGTGCTCATCCAATTGAAAATGATAATTGGCCTATATCTCTGCCTCCTTAACTTTGGATTGGGTGTTATACGATATGTATTGTAGAATATCTTGTAGTGAGTTTGTTAGACGGTTTAGGTAATTTGCTTCTAGTCTCTGACTCATGGCATTCGTGCCGTAGGTCAAGAAGAAGGACCCTTTAAGGAAGCCGTGTTCGACGAGAAAGAAGACTATGAAGAAGGGGGAGAGTGGCTGGAGCAGGTCAAGCCCAACGACGCAGCTTGAAGACATTGGACCCTTACTTTTGAATCTTTTGTTCAGTTTTCCATGGGCGTATTGTAACTTTTGTTGAAATTTTCTGGATGACTATAATTATTAAGTATTTGGAATAACTCTGAACCGTTAATGATGTAGTAGTTATCTTATGTATTTATGAATGTTCAGCTAGAATATGTTCCTTATTTATAGTTACATATATCTCGACATTCCCGGGGAATGGGGTGGTGTTACAATTGGTATAAGAGCCTAGGTTTAGTGAACCTTTAGGCCTTGAGAAATGGGAGATTGTGAGTTCTGTAGTGTAGAAACTCTGTAGAATGTCTGTACTATTAATTTAGCACCTATAATTTTAATAACATAAAAACCTTTACCTTAGAGTTTCTCCATCTTTTCCTTCTTAGGATGGCATCCGATGCAGAACCAGCCAGGGAACCGTGGCAACCACCGGAACCGTAAGACTCAGATCCTGAAGAAGATCCAGAAGAGAACCCAGAAGAGATACTTGTGGAGGAGCAAGAACCTATCGACGCCATACCTTTAGCGTTGGTTTTTTTTGAAAGAATGGCAGGCCAACACAGATGACGAAGGTGATGAGATGGAGATAGACGAAGAGCCAAACGAGGAAGAATTCGATGCTGATGATGATGAGGACAAGGACGACGATGAAGAAGAAGAAATGGCAATTGAATTCCCATATGATCAGTTTGAGGTGCCACTACCCGAGTCAAATGAAATCGAAGCAACGGATACCACCATTTACTATAGTGGTCTTGAGTGCCAAGGCTTCTATGTGGGGGATCGCATCTACGCCAGGATCTGTCCGGAGCACATGTTCATGTGGAGAAAACCGAAGGCTTTTTCGCGTTATCTAGGACTAGTATGTGTGATCAAAAAGTGCAGCTGAAGATTCTATCGCTTGTACTTCCCTCTTGGATTTAAGACACGACTGGGAGACATGTTGCTAATAGGATGGATGCAGTATCAGAGGCCAATAGATGAGAGAGGAATCATCAATCCGCATGATCCGACTATCAACTTTGACGACCCCGAGATGTACCGAGAGACCCCGATCGCCATAACTAATAGAGTACAGATGGGGCCGAATAACGTCTGGCACGTTGAGGTGCAGTGGCGCTGCTACAACATCACCAAGGCAACTTAGGAACGCGAATCGATTGTCTGCCACTTTTATCTGCATTTGTTCGTTTAGATGTTAGTGTGATAGCCTTGTACTTTTCTTTTTAACTGGAAGATTGTATGTGTGCTGTGTGAGCTTCGACAAACTTGTATTGACTATGAGTTGAAATGAAATGAAAACCTTTGATGTCAAAATCTCTATAAGCAGTTTTATAATTGTCAACCTAACTTTAGAAAATTCCAACTCATAATAAACAATTAAGAACTGAAATAACTCGCAGAATCGTAACACTCTTTTTCTTTTATTCTAGAATAGCGGGTAGAAGACCTAATCGCCGACAAGCAAACGGACCCACCAACGATGAGGTACCAGAACTAGCCCAAGTGCTATGAGAACTGGCCGCCAGCATCAATCGCCCGCACATACGTGACCGAGCCTAGTTTCTATCGAAATTAGGGAGGCAGCAAGCCACGACATTTCGAGGAGGAGTAGAACCGAGGGAGGCAAAGAAATGGCTGAGAGCAGTCAAGAAACTGTTCAACTCAATGGGAGTTCAGGATGAGACCGACCGAGTGGCCTTAGCTGCCCATCTACTAAAAGGAGAAGCCGATCATTGGTGGACTCTGGTCACCAACACCCAGGAGGTAGAGACTTTGACTTGGGAGCAGTGTGAGAGTCTATATTTGGAGAAATACTTTCAAGCCCCTTTTCGTCAAGGGCAAATTCGAGAATTTTTAGAGCTTATGCAAGGGACAATGACCATGACGCAATATGTGAACCGTTTCGAGGAGCTGAGCTATTTTGCCACGACTATTGTACCGGATGAAAGAATCTAAGTCATGAAAGATCGAATGGGGCTTGGAGCCATTTATCTGAGCAAGAGTGATCTGCTTGCAACTCCCTACCTATACCCAGGTAGTACGCGTAGGCTTGCAATCCGAGACAGATCAAGCTGACTCCAGGAAGACATGGAACCAGAAGAAAAGAAGTACCAGCTCCGAAGGACCGGTGAGAAGCAATCAGGCATTTATCCCTAGGAAATTGTACCACTGAGAGTATCAACAAGGACGACCAAGGGAACCCCCTACAACACCCGTGATGTGCTTCGAATGCTGTCAACTAGGACACAAGAGGTAAGAGTTCCCACACCTCACACAGAGGAACCTGACCAATCAATAGTAGAGGCAACCCCAAACCTAGTAGCCTAGATTCCCGCAACAAGTTCAAGTCACCAGGCCCGCTATTCAGCAACAAAATGGAAAAGGAAGACCACCGCTGAACAGGAATTCAAAATCGCAAGGAAATTTGGGTAATGTACAGAAGACTAAAAATATCAAGAACAATAATGGGAATTGACCAATGGGAGGCCACATCTTTGCGCTACAAGAAGAGGAACGGGAAAACACCCAAGTCATATAAGGTATGTTCGTATTTTTCAACACCTTAGTGAAAGTACTGTTTGATTCTGATGCATCCCATTCTTTTATATCTCTAGATTGCATGAAGTCCCTGCTCTTAAAACCCGAGGCATTAGAATAAACCCTAAGTATCGTCACACCCTTAGAAAATCAAACCTGAGTAAACTCTATCTGTAAAGCCTGCACGTTACGAATAACCAATAGCCCTATGACTTGTGACCTACGACTCATGGACTTCAAAGGCTACGATGTGATCCTTGGAATGGACTAGTTATCAGGACACCATGCTATCATCGACTGTCGACAAAGGAAGATATGGGCGCAAGCGGAAGACGGCACTACTGTGCGAATCCAAGGAGAACGACATGAAACCCTGACCCTGAGTAGTGTGAAGGACTGCAAATCGAGTAATTTGATAGGGAGATTGACATGTCTACTTGCTAATACGAACGTCTCACTAACCCCCGAGTTACCCCGAGTAGTGTGTGAATACAAAGACGTATTCCCGGAAGAACTCCCTAGACTACCCCCGCACCGTGAGATCGAGTTCACAATAGAACTTCAACCTAGAACCGCATCGATTTTGATCGCATCCCACCGCATGGCACCCGCCGAACTGAAAGAATTCAACAACCAGCTACAAGAATTGCTCATCAAAGGTTTTATTCGCCTTAGTATGTCACCATGGAGAGCGCCAGCATTGTTCGCTAAGAAGAAGGATGGAACCTTACGCCTCTGTATCGACTACTGTATGCTAAACAAAGTAACAATCAAGAATCGATATCCCATGCCTCGTATTGATGATCACTTTGACCAGTTGCGAGGATAGGCTTATTTCTCAAAGATCGACCTTCGCTCTGATACCACCAGCTTCGAGTCAAGGAGGAGGTTATACCAAAGACAACCTTTAGAACCCGATACGGACATTATGAATTCGTAGTCATGCCCTTTGGTTTAACTAATGACCCAAGAGTTTTCATAAATTTGATGAATAAACTCTTTCAGCCCTACCTCGACCAATTTGTAGTAGTCTTCATAGACGACATCCTTGTTTACTCCCAATCTGAAGAAGAGCATGAAAAACATCTGAGAATTATCTTGCAGAAGTTAAGAGAGTCACGACTCTTTGCTAAAGCAAGCAAGTGTGAGTTTTGGTTGCACGAAGTGAAATTTCTGGGACACGTAGTGTCTAAGGAAGGAATAGTTGTGGATCCCGTCAATGTAGAAGCTGTTTTGGAATGGAAGCCACTTCGGAATGTTTTTGAAGTTCGTAGTTTGCTAGGGCTAGCAGGCTATTACTGGAGATTTATCCAGGATTTTTCGAAGTTGGCACACCTAATGACTAGATTAACGCAGAAGAGGGTGAAGTTTGAGTGGAATGATAAGTATGAAGCAGCCTTCCAAGAGCTCAAGAAAAGATTGACCAGTGCCCCAATCCTAATTATACCCGAACGAAAGGTTGGGTATACGGTGTATTGTGATGTATCAAAGCATGGTCTGGGATGTGTACTAATGCAGAATGGTAAGGTAGTAGCTTACAGGTCAAGACAATTAAAACCACATGAGCAGAATTACCCCACCCATGACTTGGAACTTGCAGTAGTGGTGTTTGCGCTAAAGTTATGGAGGCATTATCTCTATGGAGAACGATTCGAGCTTTTTACCGATCACAAAATTCTGAAGTACCTATTCACCCAAAAGGATCTTATTATAAGACAACGCCATTGGATGGAGTATTTAGAGGATCAGTTTACATTAGCCTATCACCCGGGAAAGGCTAACGTGGTGGCCGACGCCCTTTGCCGAAAAACGAGGAGCACGATGGCAAATATGGCCTCAAGAGATTAGAAGATGATGGGAGCGCTCAACGAATTCCGATTTCAACCAATAGAATAAGAGGATGGAAGCTATTTTTATTTAACGATGGCGACGACAAATCTCGGTCAACGAGTCGTGGAAACCCAAAAGTACGACCAGAAATCCAAATTTATTCGAAGGCACTTGATTATGGAGGAATCAAAGCAAGGATGGGTAGTCAACAAGCATGGACAGTTAACCTACCAAGGACGACTTTTCGTACCGAATGTTGCAAATTTGAGAAAAGATATCCAAAGGGAGCATCACCAGTCACGTTTTACTGTCCACCCCGGAGAGACAAAGATGTATCATGATTTGAAGAGGTAGTATTGGTGGAATGGCATGAAGAAGGATGTAATAAGTTTTGTGGCCAAATGCCTTACCTGTCAACAAGTGAAAGTCGAGCACCAAAGACCGGGAGGAACTCTCCAGCCCCTAGAGATAGCTCAGTGGAAATGGGACCACGTCACCATGGATTTTGTCTCTGCACTACCGAGATCGCCAGCAGGATACAACTCTATTTGGGTAATCGTAGATCGCCTCACCAAATCAGCACACTTCCTACCAGTTCAAACTTCTGAGAAGCTGGAGACCCTAAGTCAAAAGTACACTCGAGAAATCGTACGTCTTCAAGGAATTTCGTTATCCATCATGTCAAATCAAGATCCGCGTTTCACCTCACGATTCTGGCAGAGTTTGCAAACCGCCTTAGGAACAGAACTTTACTTCAGCACCACCTTTCACTCACAGACTGATGGGCAATCTGAACGTACAATGTAGACACTGGAAGACATGCTTCGAGCCTGTGTCATGGAATTCAAGGGACACTGGGAGAAACATTTGCCGTTGATCGAATTTACTTACAACAACAGCTATCAATCCAGCATTGGCATGCCGCCATACGAAGCCCTCTACGGAAGACCATTCCATTTGGCGATTTGTTGGACTGAAGTAGGAGAAAATGCACCCCTTAGACCGGACTTAGTGCAAGAAACCACCGACAAGATCTGATTCATTCAGCAACAGATAGCTACCACACAAAGCTGATAAAAGAGCTATGTAGATCAACGACGAAAATCGCTACGATTTGAAGTAGGAGACCATGTATTCCTGAAGATTCAACTACGAAGAGGGTTGATACGCTTCGGACAAAAAGGGAAGCTAACTCCAAGATATATTGGATCGTTCGAGATTCTAGCTAAGGTTGGGAAAGTGGCATATCGTCTGGCCTTACCGCCTTAACTCGCCAACATTCATAACGTTTTCCATGTATCGATGCTGAGGAAGTACAAATCGGACCCTACGCACATTCTGGATTGGAAGGAACTACATGTGGATGAAGATATCACATTTAAAGAGCAACCGGCAAGGATTATCAATCAACGAGACAAGATTCTTCGAGGTAAGACCATTCCGCTCGTCTGAGTTCTTTGGAGGCACAACGAAATTGAAGAATCCACATGGGAGTTGGAAGAAGCTATAAGGGCAAATCATCCCCAATTGTTCGCATATTAAGGTACGATAGGAAATGTCGAGGACAAATTTTTTTTTAAAGGGGTAGATTGTAACAACCCAGCTTAAACCCTAGTATTAGCGACAGATAGATAATAAGAACCTAGGTCGCTGCATGAGCAAGAAAAATCCTAATTAACCCAAAAACCCTAAATTTGACCCGAAAACCCTAAAAGAGACCAAATACTCAGAGGCAAAATCCTAGCACTCTGAAAAGTCTCGGAGCAGCTTAAATTAAGTAAATAATATAAAATATTAATTTAAAAATTAAAAATTCTCATAATTAAGGTAAAATGACCATTTTGCTCATAGTACAGCAAAAAGTCTAAAAAAATCCTAAATTTGACACATGGACACCCAAAATCAGATATTTATATAAAATTAATTAATAAAATACAAAGTAACAACAAAAATAATTAAAATGCCCTTGCATGGCCGGTCACCTAGGAGAACGTGCTAAAAAAGCTACTTTTTTCCTTTTTAACCTTAAAAATGAGAAAAAGATGTATACATTAAGCAATATTTTGACCAAATACTTTTTATGCAAGTAATATATATACTAATATAATAATATAGGTTAACAATAGCAAACAAATAATTATTTAAAGTCTCTACCCAATAAATAAGTAAAAAAGCCAATTCTAGTCAAACTTGCTTAATTTAGCTTAAAACCCTACACTTATTTAGTTAAATACTATCAAAATTATGATAAATAATGGAAAGACTAAATTAATTATAAATACATTAATATTATAGGTTTTAATAGGGTTAGATACCAAAAGGGTACATAAAATTAATATTTTATGCATATATATTCACAAAAATGTACCAAAATACAAATTAAAACCCAAATTGACCACCAATTCAGCTTTTTAGTCTCCCAAACACTGCATGGCCGAAACCCCCTGCCCCAAAATCTGATTTTTGTAAGCCTCCATTAATTCCACCTCCCATGCAACAAATGAGGGTCCAAGAAAATTCAAATTTTAAATTTAAGTAATAATTACACTCCATTACATTTTTTTTCTATAAAAACAAGACCTTAGCCTTCACTCTCCTTCGTGTATTTCGGCTGAGAGGTGAGAGAGAGGGCTACCCAAAAATCTCCAAGTGTTTACAAAGAAAGAAGGAGAGAAGAAGGAAGAAGGAAGAAGGAAGAAGGAAGGAAGGAGGAGTTAGGAGGAACCATGGAATTCCATTAAAGCCAAGTCTACATATTCTTCAAACTTTTTGAGCATCAAAAGAGGTAAGAAACTCCCTTAAAGCTTATGATATTCTCCCTTAAGATACCCTTCAATCCATCTCTATAATAAACCCTAAGAAAAATAAATGATGAATAACTCTAAAAAAAAAGGTGTAGATGCAAATAGTGGACTGCTAGGGTAAGATGGTGCTTTATATGTGCTTGCATGTGTATGTTTTCAAGTTTTATGGCTTAAAAATGCATGCAAAGAAAACACATCAAAATGCACACAACACAAGCTAAGCAATTAAAACCCTAAGTTACCTGATTTTTTGGACTTATTTTTTTCTACCAACTTTAAAACACCATACCTAAATGTAGAAAAATGTACTTAAAGTGATTTTTGTGTCCAGACCTATATTTTTGAGTTATCTTTCATACAAAATTAGTTTGAAGTGATTTCTTTTGGTAGAACTCCAGATATGTCATTTTTGTTAAAAAGTGTCAGATCTTGACCAATTTGAGTTACAGACCTAGAAACCTTAAGTTAGAGTGAAAACCAAGCTTGGGTCAAAACATAAAACCAGTACAAGACATATTTATCTTTTCGTCCACCAAACATGAGTAAAATATATGAAGTATTGAGAAGTCAAAAGCCTTTCCAAAGTCATCGTTAAGGTTCAGTGACTAACAGACCTCTCTGTCACACATATTTGTGAGACCAAAAACCTAACTGTTTCGAAACCAAATCCAAAAGTGGTAAACATGAAAATTATATCTAACATATTAAGATAAATACTGAGCAAAACCAGCCTAAAATACCCTCAGATGATACCCCAAAAATTTTGAGAATTCTCTGTTAAAAACACACTTTGCAGACTCTTTTTAGGCTAACTGAACCCTTTTTATAAATTGGCTAATATCTCAAACTTTTACCAAACAACTTGCCATAGAACAAAACATGAAACCTGTAGGGTACATCTTAAACTAGAACCCCACCTAACAGCAGAGCCATACCCCTTGAATTGGTGCCCCAAAACCATGGCCAACCGAGGCCCAATTTCTATGTTTTTTATGTAAAATGCTGAAAAAGTTTTACTAAAATAAAATAAATGATCTTTTTACCTTAGGAACTGACCTTGGTGATAAATATGAAAGTTATAGAAAATATTTTTATCTAATTGGTGTTAAAATTTTAGAAATTAAATCAATACCTAAGTATTTCAAAACATTATTGAAACTTTAAAACTAGCAATTAAATTTTTACCTAAAATTGGCTAAATATTCGAATGACGTGTTACATATGGAACTTGAGTGTGTAAACCTTATATGAACATTTTAAATAGATAGTGTATGAAATTGATACTTTTGATGAAATGAACTCGTGCCGATTGTTCGATTTTATGTTACGTAAATTGTGATTATACTTCATATGCTTATACTTGATGCTTTAACAAGTTGTACCATGTGCCATATCATATTCATATGTCATGTTATGATTAATTGCACACGAGAAGCATATTGCACATCATGAACATTTCTACATGTCATCTTGGATTATCGGAGTCCCTTTCGTGTCCTTCAATTGGGTTGAGTAACATGGAAATCAATTATTCAGTGGTTGCGAATCTAGGACGTCCCTTGTTGCCATATTGATATTGAATTGGAGGTTTTTAATTACAAAAGGGGGGATTTAGGCACCATAGGTTCATCACTAGCTTTTTTTAGACTTTGGGTTGACGCTTAACGATTATCCTAGTACTTAATGTGGGACCGTTGGCCTGTATAAGGGTGATTGATAACTGGATGGCCCATGCCCACGCCGTTGCCATTGAGTAAAACGGTTGAGGCATGTAGCCAAGGCGAGTGTTTAGGTAAGTTAAGTGAGCAACGCCATCAAGTCTACTCTGTAATTCCCGACGTGGAATTTATGATACTGTTTTAGAAGTACTTGGGGTTGGGCATTTGCATTGCATTCATCTGCATCACGCACTCACATTACTATTCATATATGTGCTCATCATGTTAGAAATGATAATCGGCCTATATCTCTACCCCCTTAACTTTGCATTGGGTGTTATACGAAATGTATTGTAGAATATCTTGTCGTGAGCTTGTTAGACGGTTTAGAGAATTTGCTTCTGGGCTCCAACTCGTGGCATTCGTGCCACTGGTCAAGAAGAAGGACCCTTCGAGGAAGGCGTGTTCGTCGAGGAAGAAGACTACGAAGAAGGGGGAGAGTGGCAGGAGCAGGTCAACCCCAACGACGCAGCTTGAAGACGTAGAACGCTTACTTTTGAATCTTTTGTTCAGTTTTCCATGGGAATATTCTAACTTTTGTTGAAATTTTCTAGATGACTATAATTATTAAGTATTTAGAATAACTCTGAACCGTTAATGATGTAGTAGTTATCTTATGTATTTTTGAATATTCGACTAGAATATGTTCCTTATTTATAATTACATATGTCCCGATATGCCCAGGGAACAGGGTGTCACAGAGGCCGACCGGGCTCTCAAGAAGCTTGGATACTTGTCTAGGCCTTGGTCGGGCTCTCGGTAGCCCATACCATCCAGAGGTCGACCGAGCTATCACATTGCTCGGGACTTGTTAAGGCCTTGGTGGTGCTCTTGGTAGCCCAAACCATCATGAGGCCGACCGAGCTGTTAAGCGGCTTGGAAACTTGGTAAGGCCTTGGTCAGGGTCTTGACAGCTCGAACCATCCTGAGCCTGACTGAGCTTTCACGCAGCTCGGGACTTACTAAGGCCTTGGTCTGGCTCTTTCAACTCAGACCATCTTGAGGCCGACCGAGCAGTCAAGTGGCTGGAAAACTTACTAAGGCCTTGGTTGGGCTCTTAGCAACCTAGACCATACTGAGGCTGCCCGAGCTGTCACGCAACTTAAGAACTTGCTAAGGCCTTCCTTTTATATACGAGATTTCATACAAGCTGAATCTTTATTAATAATGAAAATGGGATGAAAAATGGTTACATTACTGGTAGTACTTTCTCAGTTTCTCTGCATTCCATGGGTATGGCAAGGCCCTACCTGCTAAATCTTTGAGGCGGAATACTCCTGCTCGAACCCTTTGGTCCACTCGGTAAGGGCCTTCACAACTTGGTCTTAACTTCCCCTATTGGGGATCCTTAGTTACCAGAGTTACTTTTCTTAAAACAAGATCTCCGACACTAAACTCCAGCTTCTAAACCTTCTTGTTGTAGTGCCATTCATTCTTTGCTAGTATGAGGCAACCCTGATGGCTGCTTGCTCTCGTACTTCATTGGTAATGTCAAGGTTGACTCGTAGGCCTTCTTCGTTGGCCCTTTCTTCAAACTGAATTACTTAGGCAACAGGCAAACCGATCTCGATTGATATAACTGCTTCGGTTCCAAAGGCTAGCATGAATGGCATTTCACCTGTGGTTGTTTGGGTGGTCATTCGGTATACCCATAGGATGTTCAGCAATTGTTCTTCCCACAGTCCCTTCGTTTGGTCGAGCCTCGTCTTGATCAACTTGACGAGACTCCGGTTGGTTACCTTCATCTGGCCATTAGCTTGGGGATGAGCTAGAGTGGTGTAATGCACCTTGATGCCTAGCTACTCACAAAACTCCTTGTACCTCTTGTAGTCAAACTGCCTCCCATTGTTGCTTACAATTGCCCTCAGTACCCCGAACCTGCAAATAATGGATTTCCATACAAAGCTTATCGTGCTGGCCTCGGTTATCTTGGCTAATGGCTCGGCCTCCACCCACTTGGTGAAGTAGTCAATGGCTACAATGAAAAATTTGGTTTATCCCTTACCGAGTGGGAATGGGCCAACTAGATCTATCCCCTATTGGGCGAATGGCCTGGGGCATGCAATCACGGTCATCTCCATAGGGGGCTGTCTCGGCACGCTTGCAAATCTTCGGCATTTGTCACATTTCCTTACTAAGGCAGAGCTGTCACGCCCCAAACTCCGGGCCACGTGAAACACCCATAAATAACCATACATGATACCCAACCCAAGAATTCACTCTTAATTTAAACCATACATGCATTGTATATAAACGCCAAACGGCAACATTACATGGCTCCAACGCCCGTAAAACATGTTATAACAACCATGTAAAACTAGCAAAAATGAAGACTACAACTCTTCCACCTCTTTAGCACCTCCAGATCAACTAGTGTGACCGGTACCAGAAGAAAAGCAAATCCCACACCGTGAGCCAAGGCTCAGCAGAAACTAGACAAGCATGCAGTACAAACAGAACATGATAGGAAACCAAAGTGCAAGTTTAGACTCTCTTTCAAGCCTTGAAAATAGTTTTCACATGCAAACGGGAAAGCGAGGATACAACCATGTTTGACTCACTCACAGGAGCATGAAAACAGTTGGAAAACAGTTTTTAGATCGCGATTCACACGACTCTTAAAAAACAATTTGAAAACTGGTCTATTCGTCCCATGATACAATACATGAATCCCATGATACAGACAACCGGCCCTTACACGCCGCAACCACAGTCCTAACACTAATATAGAGATCCTTATATAACATACATTCCCAGAATAAAACCGTACACTATGCGATAAAACCATAGACCAACCACGAGGTAAAACCGCAAACCTTACCGTAAGCCATGGGATAGGACTGCCGACCACGGATTAAACCACGGGATAAGACCCCATACCACGGGATAAAACTGCATGCCACAGGATAAGACCGCATACCACGGGATAAGACCGCATGTTACGGGGTAAAACTGCACGCTACTGGATAATACTGTAAATTACGGGATAACACCGAACATTCCTATGCATAACCTAATCAGGATTTAAATGTATATAACATACCGCATACACCACATGCATGTGCCCCACAGATCCATCACATCCATGCCTAATGAAACTCTGAGTTCTACAGCATGCAACCACGGTACACATAAGATATCATGCCATGTAATCCACTTACAAAAATAAACAGTTATAAATGCACATAACCATATAACCCAACAAGACCTCACAGGCCACATACCCGTTATTCGATACTCGAACGACCGGTCCACAAACTAGGACCCGTCCACACATCGGGACAACCAACGCCTAATTCGGAGATCAACACCTGTAACCTCCCTCAGACCGATTCTCACCAGAACCCCACCTTAAACCAAACCACGAATCCACACGTCGCGCACATAACCAGCACTCACACCACTGTACCACAAACCTTAAACCAACCATGCACGTCACACCCGAGGACGGCATCGCAAAAACACCCTGGGCAACGTCACGACCCCCGAAACTACAACGCCAACCAAACCGAGGAATAACTAACTCCCCTCTCCATTATTTTAATCAATTGAACCCCATAATTCCATTGACTAAGAACAACTAGAGGAAGGCCAATCACCAACACGACACCCAAAGGAATCCACAGGTATTTGAATTGACCAATTTCCATAAATCAATCAATTGAATACCGTAGAATGCCAATCGAAAACCAAAACCCAAGAAAAACCATCAAAACGAGGCTACCTAGGTTCAGTCGACCGAACCTAAGCCCCTAGTCAACCGAACACCCTACTGGAAAACACGAAAACGCGTCACACACGGTTCAGTCGACTGAACCCATAGGTTCGGTCGATCGAACCCCAAAACTAGACTTCAGTCGACCGAACCCCATGGTGCAGTTGATCGAACCTTGGCAGAAAACGATTCCGAGCTACGGGTTCAACCCTCCAGGCCTCGAATCGACACTTTCGAGCACCGATTTAACAACCGTGAACACTCTCACATCTAGGCCTAACACCGAGACCTCAAAAGAAACCCCGACACCCGATTCCATCCACTGAAATCGACAAAAACCCAGTTTTTAACCAAAAAACCCAACTTTATAGAAATTCAGATCTACAACGATTCGACCGGTAAAAAGACACCCGATTACCCCTAGCACCCTTATAACACATATAGGTCTAGAATCCTACCTCGGTGAGTTCAAAACTCGACGCCTCAAACCATGTGCAAAATCGAGTCTCGTCGGAATCAAAATCTGATTGGATGGTTGCGTAGCCCACGACTCCAAAATCACGGATTCGCTGTTGGATCGTTAAAAATCGAGCCTCGAACCCACGAGAACTTAGAGAGAAGGCAAAGAGAAAACAAAAAACTTAGGAGTTATGTTTTGAAAAATATCTAACTCTAGATATTTATAGGTCTCCAAAATATATTTTTTTTGAAATTTTTTGAGAATCACGCCACAACGGCCCACGGCTCTGAAAACCTACGCCGCATGCATATCTAAGCCCGACCATGCATCAAAAGGATTAAAAACATGCTCGAATGAAAACACGTAACGCGCGTCTGAAAACACCGAAAAAAAAACGGGTCAGGGTCTCACAACTCTACCCCCCTTAAAGGAATTTTGCCCCCGAAATTCAACTCAAGGTCAAAACAACAAACTGTCGATCGTAATCGACACAGGCTTACGAGATGGTCAGCCAAACCATTCCTAGGATATAGTCAAACAAGGTCAGGCATCCTAAACCATGGCCAACTATCTCA
>JAULJZ010134755.1:0-10797 GCA_032270985.1 Heliamphora pulchella | reverse complement strand
TCGAACATGAGAAGAGGGATTCGGCACCCATAGAATGAATCTCAACCACCAAGAACCAAAAACGAAGTCGCGAAGCCTCAGATCAGAAACCCTAGGGTCCGAAACTTGCAAAACTTTGAAAAAGCACGAAATATACCAATCTTCTCCAAAAAATAAGGAAAAATTCATCGGAACAATCAGTGGAAGGAGGCGAATCGAACCAGAGAAGCGGCGTTCGTTGCCGTCCGTACAGTCGATGACGTCATGCTGACGTCATCGGACGGGATATGACGCCAGCGAGCTATTTTTACTGTGCGACCAAGGCTGAAGCTTTATGAAACTTTTAGGGGTTAGATCGGAAGTGTTCTGATACCAAGTTAAATAGTAAAAATAAATTTAGGGTTTGAAGAAAGAAGAAGGAGAAACAAAGAAGAAGAAAATAAATAAGAAGAAAAAATTTAGGGAGGTTAATTAACTACCTTTACCCACATATCATTTATATATTATTAGATCAAAGGCAAACTAAATATAATAATCTAATTAAGAAAATAAAATAAAAATATAAAAAAAATAAAATTAATAAACTCTCAAAAAAATAAAATAAAAATATAAAAGAATAAAACTTATAAACTCTCAACAACCTCTAAGGGTTTAAACAAATTCTTGCTAGATCTCTTTCGGCTAGGAAGGGTATAAAAGCACATATAAATAACTGCTGGCTCTTTTTGGCCCACAGTCTAATTGTGACAAGCCAGTAAATATCCAGTCAGTAATATGTTTTTCTTGGACTTCCATTTTGCCTTCCATTTTGCTTTAATTTTTCTTCTTCATTTACTCTCAATTAGTTAAAATATTCCAAAAAACAAAATACAAGATTAAAAAAAAAAACAAAGAAGCTAGAAATAGCAATGCCTATGTTGAGCAAGCTCCTTAAGTATAACATGAATTTAACTTTTGCAGTCAAAATGAAATTGTTCTCTTTTAGTATCTCAAAGAAGAATTGAGATCCTAATCACAACCAAGACTTTAGACTTTGGAGCCAATCAGAATTACCTATGACTTATATTTTTTTCTCAATTGGCTCTGTATAAAACCTCCTTTCCTTTTGTTGGGAAATTGTTCATTACGTTAAAAACCAAATTTTCAAAAAGAAAAAAAATACCAACATTATACGTTAGGAGGAATTTTATTCACTAACAACTAACAAGAAAGACAGAACTAAAAAAAAATGATACAGAGGTGCTGGCTTAGAGTTTTAGAGAGGTCGTAACTGCATAGTTTTTGTCAAACTAAATCATAGAAAACTAACTATATTAATAAAGGAGCATATTAACTTAAAGACAGTACCTAAATGTTGATGAAGTTTTGGATCAATAACTTGAGTAATTGATGCCAAATTATTAAGTTGTGTCTCCACCCCAACAGAGCTTTCAGTGCATCTGAAATTTCCTCGCTTAAAATTTCAAATAACAAGCACATCATAAGAAACTGAATATTAGTTAAACAAGAAAAGTAAAACATAAATTGCAGTAGCTATAACTGCTAACATATAGAAAGAGATACACAAGCTATGAATGCAATTGATATATATACAGATTAAAGTAATACAGAGAGAAACAAAATGCAGCTACTCTTGGCCTTAATTTCCTTTGAAGAACAATTTGGTAAATGAGAAAAATCCGCATGATCTGTTCAAATTCAATCAACTAGCCCAAATACTTAGGCCTGTTGAAATTTCTTACGCATCAATGAAGAAGATTTTTTCTTCAAGTGTTGAAATCGACTTTAAAAGCAGCTGCCTTAAAGCAAGTAAGAATGTGGAAAAACGAATGAAGAGAAGAGAAAGAAGAATTTGAGTTACTAGGATAAATTAAAGATAATTATAAAAACCAGAAATTTCGAAGAATAGTACCTTCCGCAACTATGGCTACAAATCTGCTTTCTAAACTAGAAGTCTTCTATGCTACAAACTACTGCTGAAAACAACAAAGTTATATGTTAAAGTCAGATCGGGGTTCTTCATATATCCCTTTCTGTTGACCTTTAAACCACTGCTAACTGTGATGATAGTGGCTCCTTCCGTGCCTCCTATTAGAGTATTTGTTTTTTCAGTTTCAAGGGTACTATTGTAGTTGTGTCATGGTGTGATTTAATATAAATAGGTGCGAGATAAAGGGGATTGATTATTGTTCCTTAAACTGTTTCTCTCTTTCTGCTCTTCTCCTTCCTCTATCCCTAAATTATTAGTATTTGTACACTTCAACTTGGTAAAAGAGCACTTGATCTTTGCTTTAGGGATACATCTGATCATCTGACATCGTCAGAAAGTCATTGGAGTGCTAATGTTCTCTGGTGCTGACGCCATCATTCGTGGTGACGTCGGTGTTAGTGGCTTATACATCTTGACTTGTCTTGATCTCCTCTTGATTATGATGATTTTTGCAAAAAAACAAATATTGGTGAGATCTAAAGTTCCGTTGTTATTTTCGTATCTTTTTCAGTTTTTTAGGATTTTTTTCAGATCTGTTGATCGGAAGTTTCCCTGTTGATTTTGATACTTGGGATGCACACTGTAGGTGCTAAAACTGCCATTAAGAGCATGATTGGGTGTTGAGACTTGTGTTTTGGTTGGCTTCGCACTTGGAATTGATCATGCAATTCAGTGAGCGTGTCTTTTCAGTTGGCAATTGTTTTCTTCTTCCTTTGACTTCAATTTCGTCATAGTAATTACTCCTTTTCTAGTTTGCTCTTATTCAATCTCATATCTAAGGTTTTCCTTGGCTCCTATTGTTCGGTTTGGTTATGTGTTGACTTAGTTATTCCTTTTGTGAGTTTGGTTGCTTTGGTATGACTTGAGGAAAAATTCGTGGTTCTCAAAAATGATGAGATGCCTAGATGTGTTACATCTAACTATCTAAGCATCTCAATGGGCTTAGTTATTTGCCATGGCTCATGCTTTTAAAGTTTTTCTCAAAAGCAAGAAGATGCTCCTCCAGCACCGGACATTTCTACATTTGCAGATTGGCTAAGTATAGACTCTATTGTTATGGGTTGGTTGTAGTATAGTTTGGAGCTTCGTATTGCCACTATAGTGAAATTGTGTAATACTTTGAAGAAGACTTGGGGCTCCCTTACTGATGAGCTTTATGAGAAAATTCTCACCCCTAAGCAGTTTGGCGTACTCTAGTGAGTATTTATAGTAGTTTAAAGAGCTATTGGGATCAGTTGTTACAATATTGACCTTTTATCTCGGATTTGGTTAAGCAGAGGCGTCATTGAGAGGATTTTATGATTATATCTTTGTTCTTGGGCTTGGATCCTGAGCTGTGCGAGTTCAAAATTAAATTCTTGCAAGTTCCTTTTTATTTTTTAGTGAAGAAGTTTTAGTAATTTATCGTGCTTTGTTCTTGTCTATCTCAATACCTCGGTGGTGTACAAGAAATCCTAAAATATTCCTAGCCCTTACTCTGAATGCACACTTGATTGAATGGGTTCATTTTCAAACCATATTATCACATTCTTTCGGAACTTTTCCTCAAATCGACTAAGTGTTGTCCATCTTCAGGCAACCGCATTCTAAAAATTTAATGTTAATGTACCCGTCTGGGGTCTTGTTCACCTTAGCCTTCTCCTAAAGGAAAAAAAAACTCTTATCATTATTACATATATAATCTAAGTGGTTATCTTTCTTCAAGTAAGAGAGGATCAAAAAACCATCACTCATAGGTGCTAATTGAGCCAGTCACCGTTGGCTAAGAACCATTTCTCAGTTGTGATGTGAAACCGACATTGTCCGTTGTAGCTAATGTCTATTCTCGATTATTACATTCTTCTTTGGGTCAACCAACTGATGTTCCTTGCTCTCCTCTCCCTATTGCAGAGACTCTAGCTCTAGTTTTCAGTAATGGTAGTTGTGGTAATGTTCACGGTGGCAGTGAAGATTGTGGTGTCTAGGGTGTTTCTTGTGGTGGTCGGTCTAGTAACCGTGATAATAAGAAGTGTGATCATTATGGTGGCATTAATCATACAGAACCATACTATTAAAATGAGTTAGGTAAGCCCAACTATGCTCATCAGGTTTCAGCACCCTCAGTTATGTGGCTCTTACTACTCAGCTTAGTGAGCTGATCTATCAAGTCATCAATTGTCCCAAAAGCTTAAACTGGTAGGAAATGAGTCCAACAATGTATATCAAGCTATCCAACATTCTCTTTCTTAATGTGCGTGAGCCTGGGGCGCGCAAGCTGAGCAGCGTAGCACGCAGCACGCACAGGGGTGCGACGTGCGCGCGCGCTACCCTATCTCACAGGTGAAGAGGCAAACAAACTGAATTAACCAGGTGCACCAACACACAGTGCACAATAACAAATAGAACAGAAAAACAAATATTACGAGACTTGAACCCAGGATCTCCTGGAACTAGAGCTCTGATACTATATTAAGTCACCAATTGTCCCAAAAGCTTAAACTGTTAGGAAATGGGTGAATATCAAGATATCCAACAGGTTTATACATTATACATTGCTTATCCTTCCTCTTCTATTGCTATTTTAGCAAATTCAAATAATATTGCACGTGCAGCTATTTCGCCTCCCTTGTGGCCTCGTGGGTCATAAATTCCGGAGCTAATTCCTACATGTCTAGTAATCTATCCATATTCTCTCCATTAACTCGTACTCAATATCATATTATTTTAGTTTATGGATTCTCTCACCCGGTCTATGGACGGGGTGCCCTTTATCCCGGTTCGACTCTTTCTTTATCTTCTAGTCTTTATATTCTAGATTTTTTACTCAATTTGCTTTATGTCAATCAAATAACTAAAACCTTAAATTATTAATTTTTTTTCCTAATATGTTTTAGGAACTCCAAACCAAGAAAATAATTGGTTGGGCACATGAGAAGGACGGCTATACTTTTTGGATATTGATTGCATGTCTTGTAGTACCACTTCTGCATTGAGTGCTTTAATTTCTCCTTTTAGTGGCATCTTCGCCTAGGTCGTCCTTCTCTGGCCAAACAACCAAAAAAGAAGGCTTTTCAAAACTTAGCAAACTGATGTCCAAAATTGTGAGCGGCCACATGATGCATGGAAAGAAATAAATCAGGATATTGGGAATAAAGGATGGACCTTGATAGTTAAAATTTGTGCAACACCGTCCAAGCTGCAATATTTAATACACTAAACGAGACTTAATAAACTCGCAGCAATAGCCTCTATTATGATGACTTGAGAGTGGTTGAGGTTCCACTGACTTCATGGGTTAATCCTTCCTTGGCGAGCTAAGCGAGTGGAAGTCGGGCTCTGGCTCTGCGCACCTGCTGACACCTTTTGAAGCCCTTTCTAGTGTGCGCTTTAGTTTTAGAATGTGTCATTAAGAGCCATGAGTCTACAAGCCTTTCTCATTTCAAAAAATAAATGCACATCCCGAAGTTGAAAAGGATAAGCAGATTGAAAAGAAAATGATACAATGATAAATACATAGGAGGATCACACGAAGAATCGCGATCTATAGAAATTTGAGTTTCAACAGAAGGCCTACTCAAGCCATCTCATTGATGTTCATCACCTGTCACAACTCTCGGTAATGGCCTTCTTTTCATATGTGTGTAAGTATGTAAGACCGTCGTCCAAGTTTAAAATCCGGAAACGAGAGCAATAGTTACTCGACGCAAATAGTAGTTATTTCAATACAAATCATAGAAAGGTTTGAGAGAGCGCTCCGTGAAAGAATCGTGTGGCGCGGTGAAAGGTTTCCTGTTGGGGTTTTCGGCCCTCTTGGTCTTCACCTACTTGTGGAAAAGGGGGTGAGTTGATACTCAACTCTCTCTCTCTTTCACCTTTCTTCAGCTTGTTCATGTTCGTCTATTCAGTACGGGGCATGCAGCCCACATACATAAAGAGAAGAAGAGAGGGGGTTCCTTGATATTAAGGTTTCAAGGCGGTCGAAGAAGACCACAAGTGGAAGCAACCGGTGCTTTGGTAATTCAGTTGACTCCTCGCCAATTAATAGGCAAGGCAGAGTGAAGGAACTAGTTAACCACTTCATTAGAATGATATTTTGGAAAATTGAACACGCAAAATTAGAACACCTACTTTATTTTTCTGGTATGCACCATTAGTTTCTTTTGAACGATTGGTACTTGTGACTTCTATGTTAGCCTATGAGGCCGAGCTTATATTGCTTTCTGATTGTACAGAAATTGCATCACCTTGGTGACTCAATTTTCTTGTTTTATTACTGACTCCATTCAATTGGTCATCACCTAGCAGTGAAATGGGAGACTTTGGTTTGAATTTTCTACTTGGGGAGCCTAATTCCATTTGCTGCTTACTCAAATGCCTTCTGACCCTGCTTGCATTGGATATCTGTGAAAGAAAGAAAACTATTGCGCATGCCCCTCAATCATTTCTTCATTCATATTAGCTGAGTCTACTAAAATAAAAGAGGTACCAGCCTCATCGTGGTGATTAGAGGGCACCTCTGATCGTTCACCACTAATGTGACACATTCCCTCCCAATTATATGATCAACGGGATCAGTCGGCTAAAGAGCGGGGCTCTTTTTCTTACGGGAAGACAAAGTCGTCCCTTCTACTGACCGAACCCTTGGTTCATAGGTCTTCATCAACATGTTACGAAACTCCAGTCTTCGGTGGGTCACTAGTGCGCAGGAGTGCACTTCCGTTTTCCCTCAAGGGAAAGGCCTCTCATTTCCAAGCTTTCTGGCGACTGACCTGTCGAGAACTTTTCAGCCAAAGACATCCAGCAACGGAGGTCGAGCTCCATCAACGGGCCAAAAGGGAGTGTAGGATTGAAAGAAGAAGACATCTAAGCAGGAAGGCAAGTCTAGTGATTTCCGCAGATAAATAAAGGCAAGAATGCACTATTATTGAAAAGATGGAAAGAAGGACTAGCGTACGGCTTGTTTGTATAATGGATCTCTCTCTCTAACTAACAGTTCGTTGATTGGTAATATCATTGATACAACAAATTGTACTTTATTTCTTTGGCAAGTATTGACTGGAGAATTGGACCGGCAACCCAGGACCGAAAGAGCCTGTTGTTGTAGACGAAGAAGTGCGTGCTTTTATAGCATTATAAAGTCCTTTTAGTTATGGGGTGGAATTTTCTTATCTATCCAAGCGATAGGGCTCTAAAAAGCGGGATTTGGAACTGAGCGGGATAATGCTTGAATAAGATGATGAAGTTCGGTATAGTTATAACACCACAAAATACTAATGGTACAAGGAAAGGTCAAATCAATATTTATTAAATGCTTTTGTTCAAGCAAAGCTCACACGCCCAAAGAACTCCAAAATATATAAGCATTTAAGAGTCTCAGTAAATATAAACAAAAAATGTAAGCAAAAGCAGATATATTGGAACAAAGGTTTCAATACATCAAAACAAGACAAGGAATCCATAGTAAAAAATGAATACTTACAAAGGGAAAGTTGAAATGATTGATGTAAAATAACATAACAATAACGACAGCATGAGAAAGAAAGATGTCATGCCCAAACACAGTAACAACATTGTTCCATCATCCCAAAATAATCCTTTTTCGAATTTGGAGATTCAAGAAAAGAACCAAACTTAACAGGATAGATGAACATAAGTTGTTACAGGATAGATGAACATAAGTTGTTCTCGTCTTTGTTCACTCCACATGCAGAAATATTTTCAAGTGACTACTTTAAATTAAAAACCACACCATATGACGTGGGTAAATAGAAATATACCATTCTGCGCATTAATCGTTCAAAGCACCAAAATGCATCTGCTTCATCTTCAAGGAGAATTATCATTGGGGAGCAAAGGTCACTCATTCCTGACCAGCATATGTGTAAAGTTAATTTCAGAGCCAACAACTTCATCAATCTGGCATAGGAATATGGCTATGTGGAGAAGTAGCAGCATATGAAGTTGCCAAAAAAACACAGCCATCAAGGACTTTTGGAACATTAGGGGGAAAAGTCCGACAGATTAAGAGGAACTGAAAGCATATTGGATTTCTAAGGGCTAGTAAGATTGGCAGAGATGAAAAAAAAAACTTGCAACTGAATCCACTTGCATACAGGGGAAAAAAAAAAGAGTTTCAAGTCTGGGATTCTACAATTGACCAATAGATCATGGAACAGTTAACGTGAATGCAGAATAATAAATAGAATTCTCTTTTCTTCCCAAACAGATGTCTTGCTGGTGGATACAGAGTCCTAGGAAAATGATGACGTTGATACCTTTAAAACTGAGTTAATTGTAACATCCTCAAAAACTTGAGGATTTCAGAAGACAACGTTGACGTTCAGACAAAATGAAGAGGAAGTATGGTGTTGATACCTTTAAAATTGAGCAATTATAACATCTAAAAATCTTGGCCTAGAAGGATAACTTTCATAAATTAAAAACTTGCAAAAAGCTCAACATTTCATAAATTGAAAACGTGCAAATTTTATTACTTGCAGTAGTACCTCAGTGGCTTGTTATAAAATTTATTGGCAAAGCCCAGGAAAGTCACATATATAAACTTTCCTGATTGAGGCAAAGATTCGATTTTCTTCATTATATTAAGTCTGTAACAAGGAATGATTGCCCACCTTGACAATAGCCAACATCTGTATCAAACCAGGCATAGACAGCCAGAATATCCCAAAGTTTTGACAGATTTTCTTGCTTCTCGTAGAAAACTAGGGTCCTGTCAGTGCGAACCACATCGAGACCTAGAATAAATATTAATCCAAGCATGAAAGGTTACAATGATTTGAAAATTTCAAAGACAAAACAATTCAACTATAAGAATGCTGGTACAAATTGGTCCAAAAGATTATCAAACCAATACAATATTTGATACATTGTTCTAGTAACAGTAAACAAAGAAGAGGCAAGCTCAAAGGGATGAAAAAACCAAAAAGCTTGAGTGAAAACAATAACTAACAGGCCTGCAAAGATCAGTGATTACTATACTTGAACCAAAACTATACAGGAACTGTTCAACATTGTTTTAGACATGAATGTCTATAGCCGTCTAAGAGCAAGATTATCTGAATGTTTCTCCAAGGACAAATGTGAAGCTAATATGAATCAGAACAAAACTAGCCACTAAAATAGATAGTGAAAATTTCTTTCAACTGGTACAACAGTTTATGTAAAGGAAATCTTCTAACAGTAGATTCTTAATCAACAGCTTAACAATCCTCAGTAAGTATTACCTTTTCAGAAATCAACTCAGTTCTAGTGGAAAATGACTACAAATACTAAAATGAATTATTTTTTCAGAACAAACTACTTCATAAATTAGGAGTAATTTTATATCTGCACAAATATGCCGAAGACAAAAAGATAAAATAAAAATATACCCATATGATGCATCAATTTTTAATAAAAGATAATATTTCTAATATACGACATGAACTCCCCGCGAAAGATTGACAAATCACATCTATTTTGTGGGCCGTTTGCCAATTTGTAATTTTTGCATAAGCTTTTGCATTGAATAGTTGTTTATGATGTTGGAAGTTGATAGTCATTGAAAATTTCTCTACCGAACATAGTGTTAATCAATAAATGTTAGATAATATATGTTAACAACAAGTGAACAGCTGCCAATTTCCTTTACATATAATAATCAGAAGAAAAATACTGCCACGCACCTATGGCCGTTTGGAAAATCCCTCCTCAATATTTTGAAGAGCAATCTAAATTACGTTACTCCTAGGATTTAAGTTAGACTACTACTACATAGAATTCATTGATGAACTGACGGAATGAAATTTCTTTTACAATGAATACATTACACATATTTATAGAAAAAACTCCATAAATAGCTAACGATATCTTCCCATACAAACAAAGCTCTTAAAATGCCAAGTGTCCTTCAAGTAACTTTTATTAACCACTATGCTTGTGTCTCGAAATGCCACTTGTCATTCTTCAAAATATTCCAATGTGGACATTATGTAAGACACTTGAATTATCTCCATCAATCTTTATAAAATTCAATGGAGCATTTGGACAAAAAATAACATCCTTATGTAGAATTCAACAAAGAAACATAACATGTGGTATAAACAGCATATCTCTTATCTACGAGGCTAATGATCATATTCTTGAGAAATTGTTTCTTGCAGATCTTTCAAAATCGCCCATAGATGTGAATGCATAATCATAATATGAAAAATCTATTATGCATTTTTTGTTAATGTTTAGAGACCCCACAACTAAATGAAGCATTTGATAGTAAGACATGAGAGGCATTTTCTTCCACAAGATGGATCCGACAACATGGCAACCACATTGAATTAAAATATCATCGTATTGACACAAAAAGAAAGACAAACCACTGACTTATTCAAAACAATTATTTCTCCTAACATTTATGTTTTTTCTTTTGTGATTGAGACTCCTTTTAGGTAGAGCCTTTTGAACTTATTTCACGAAGATGCATTCAGGATCGATAGTGTTAAGATGATCATCTTATTTTACAATGTCATGTTTAATGTGATATGTTAAAACTGCATTGGTAATAAGCATGAACGGTGAGACCTATTAATTCAATGCAATAATGGCATATGATATATTAAATAAAATTTGGTAAGATAAAATGATCATTTTAAAATTACTCATTCATAATACATGAGCGCATCCGTTATATCCACATAGGAGACAAAACATGTAGATCATGAGAATTTAACTCAACTAATACTCAAACACACGCAATGCGAGTCTCACAGACTCACTAATCAGTGGTGGAGCCACCATGTGGCTAGAGGGCGCCGGGGGGGGGGGGGGGGGGGGGGGGGGGGGGGGGGGGGGGG